>PVLA01000549.1:312304-440374 GCA_004027455.1 Hydrochoerus hydrochaeris
GCCCACCTTACTACACCGAAACGTGGGCCCCTGCTGGACCTGCACGGGAAAGGTTTCTGCTCCTATTCCAGGAGCCTTGAGAGAGGCTGCAGACCAGACAGACGGCCACTAGGGGGCTGTCTGCCAACAGCTGTAGGAGCCAGAGAGGCCCAGTCCCGGGAGTTTTCTACTCTGTTCCACACAACCAACTTGGTATTTTCTCCTACAAAGATCTAGAAAACAAAAAATAATTATTCTTTCATCTTCTTTGGGAAAGGAAAAGAATTTAACATCAGCCAGCAATATCCCAAAGGCCTGGGGCCGGGCAGCTGCAAAGCCCTCACTGGCAAACCTTCCCAAGAAAGCCACCGGGATGGCTTTCTGGTCTCCCAAACGCCAGGTGCAGGCGCTGTGCCCTTGAAGTAGCAGATGTCCTGACAAAGCAATCCAAACAACAGTTCGGTGGGCTAGGGACTCTTCTAGAATTAAAATTTTTACTGAAATAACCATAGGTTCCCATGCAATTATAAGTATAAATTGGTAGAAATTATGTTATTAATAAATAATATCTTTATTGACTATTAATAGATTATCCAGAGATTCCAGGGATACTTTGCCTAGTTTTCCCCCATGCAATAGTTTCCAAAACTATAGCACATCATAACCAACATACAATCACTCATCCTGTTTACACTTCTCCAGTCTCATCTCTACCCGTGTGCGTGTGTGTGTGTGCGTGTGTGTGGTACTATGCAATAGTGTTTATGTAAATTCCTGCATCCATCACCACGGTCAAGGCCCTGAACATTTCAAACAGCACAGGGCCCCCTCATGCTCTCCTGCAAGCACACACACCTCTCTCCCACAGCTCCACCTGCTAAGCCTCTGCCAACTCCTATCCTGCCCTCCACTCCTAAAATTCTCTTCTTAAAAAAATCATATATGTCGAATTTTTTTAACCTGGCATACTTCTCTGGGGAGTTACTAGAAGCTCTGGTTGGATCACCAGTTCCCTCCTTTGGGTAGCTGAGTACTAATCCACCGTTTTATGCATGTCTGTGTGGTGAGCCTTTCTCGTGTTGAAATACTGCTGGAGATTCCACTATTAAACAAAAGTGCTCTGCACATTTTCATAGTATTTCAGCCCCAGTGGCTGGTGATATTGAGCATCTTCATGTGCAACTTTCCAACCACAGATTCGCCTGGGTGCAATGGTGGTTTTTTTGTTTGTTTGTTTGTTTTTTGCGGTACCAGGGATTGAACTCATGGCCTCATGCTTGCCAGGCAGGTGCTTATGCCACTGAGCTAAATCCCCAGCCCAGTTCTTCATATCTTAAGCCCAGGTTTTAATGGGATTACATTTTGACTACTGAGTTTCGAGAGTTCTTCACGTAGTTTGCGCGCTAACTCTTGTTCAGACACGTGGCTTGCAAATATTTTCTCCCAAGAGTGGCAGCTTCTCTTTTCATCTTCACGTGAACTTCACAGAGCAGCGGTTTTAATCTGGGAGCATCCAAAATACCAACTTTTCTTTTTGTAGTTTGTACTTACGGTAACAATTGCAAGCCTGGCTCTAAATCCCAAAGATTTATTAAACATTTTTCAAAACATTTTAGAGGTTTGCCTTGAGGTTCATCATCAATTTGCACTTAATTTTTGCCTAAGATTTGCTGCATAGGTCAAAGCTGCTTGTTTCTGCATTTGCTTGATGTCTGGTCACCCCTGCATTTGCAAGGCTGCTGCCCGCACCAACTTACTATTGTGCCTTTTCAGAAGACACGTGGGCAGATTTTGCAGATCCGTGCACAGATTCTTTATCCTGTTCCATTAATCTACATGCCCTGCACCCCATAATGATATAGAAATGCTGTGTTTTAGTAAATAACATCCATGCCTGTCCCAGCAATACCACGCTGCCTTAATTATCACAGTGGTGTAAATAGACTGTCAGACAGACTGGTTCTCTTCATTCTTCTCTGTCGAGACTGCGAGGTCTATTGTAGGGCCTGCACCTTCCTATACACATTTTAGAACAAACATGTTTATTTCTACCAAAAAAATTACTTTGTTGATTCAGTAAGAATTTCATTAAAATGATAGATCAGTCTGGGTAGAAAGAATATTTCTGGCTGCCTCCAATTTTTTTCCCTTTATCTTTGTTTGCAAAAGCTTAAAATATGTCTTGATGTAAATTTGCTTGAGGTTTTCTCCTCTTCCTGGACTGGTTATTTTGTGTCTGTTGCTAAATTTGGAAAGCGTTCAGCCATCATTTCTTGAAATTCTCTTTCTGCTCCACTTTTTTTTCTTCTTCTTCTTGTGCTTAATAATACTAATGCTGATTCTTTTCCTGATGTCCCTCGGATTTTTGAGACTTTGTTCCCTCGAGTTCCCCGCTTCTCTCCTCTAGGAGGGAAGATCACCTCCCTGGCTCCTGATTATCCGTAGGGCTCCTCCTGGCTGGTGGGGCTGGGCCCCTGCCGTGGCCAGCGGGACTCCCATCCGTCTCAGGAAGACACAAGGCTGGCTCCTGGTGCTGGGCTGAGGTCAGGGCAATGTGGCCTTCCTGTGTTGGGTGAGCCTATGTGGTTCCTCCTGTCCAGGGATTTCATATAAATCCACCTTCTTTCTTGCACTGAACTCCTGTAGCAGGCTTGGGTTGATTCCTTGATGGGTTTCAATGAGAACGAGAAGGGGAAATGGGTCTATGTCACATTGTCTGGATAAGAAGTGTCCGAGGTATTGTTTGGGAACATGAAGTCCTTGGAGAGAAGACAGACAGACCTCCTAGAGACAGGGAAGCTTGGGCCTCTCATGGGTGGGGACCCGGCCAGTCCTCGGTTCCCTCCTCAGAAGCCCACCAAGGGCTGGGCAGGGCCACCCGGAGACTACGCTGAGGCCCTGTGCTGGCTGTGAAGATTCACTACATACGCCGTGCGATGCCCACACTCGAAAAAAACATAACTGGACAGAGAGAGGAATTAGAAGCAGCTCAATAGCCACAAAGCTCAGAGACTTATGGCTTAGTGGGATAGATTTGTGGGAAACTGTGAAGAAATTTTTACTTGAATAAGGAAGAAAAGCACCCTATTCATATGTATACATTACTATTCACAGATGGGAGCCTGAGACCCATCAAGACCGGCTGTGGTTCCCGCGGAGGAGAGCCGGGCTTTGAGCCAGGTCTTCCTGATCCCAGACATCCACACTTGGTCAGCTGCATCTCTTCTGCCCCATGAATGGCCTGGACTCCTGTGTTTGAGGTCGGGGATGGACACACTTTCTGGAAGTGGAGCTAAACTGGTCTTGGTTCTCACTGCCAGGACTCACCTCTTTGCTCAGATTAGGGTCGCATTGAATTACCTGGGCAAAAAACAAGGCAAGGTGTTGGCCGAAGATTCCAAGTGGAAGAGAGGCTAAAAATACCTGAAGAGGCTGGGGGTGAGGAGACCGCCTGAGCCCCGCAACACGCCCATCGCAGCCTCCCCATCTGGGGGTCACTAGAGGCAGGAGCTTCTCCTCCTACCCCCAGCCAGCCCACGCCTCCCTCAGTGCAAGCTTGGCGCAAGGTAAGCAGTGAAGGCTTCTCGGGTGCTGGGTGGAGGAGATCCCCAGGAAGCCGTGGTGGGGGGAAGGAGAAGCCTGAGTCTACTCTTGTCCTTCAAAACAAGTAAAGCCTGGAACCGACAGAGACAAACTCTCCTCTGATCTCATCTCCACTGAGCCCAAATTGAGACATTTATTAAAACTGAATTTAATTCTTTTTAAATCTCTTTCATCCTGGAGGGGAAAATCATGTGCAGCTGATATACCCTCTAATAATGGCTATTATTAAAACGGGAAAGTCTCTGCAGTTCGGAACCGACAGGCCTGAACTGGGGCCACTCCTCGGCTTTGCAGTCTTTAGCTTAGGAGCAAATTCTGCAGCAGGGCTGAGAGGTGATAATGCAGCATAAACCCAAGGTCCCTGGGCAGCTTCTCCGTACATCTTCGCATATGATGTCCTGTGGGAGTCAACTTTTGGGGAAAATGTTACATTTTAAAAACCAACTCTCCCAGGTTTGACTATAAATCTTCTATGGAAATTAAAGAGAAAAATACATTTCTTTTTCATTGGTCTCATTTGTCTAATAAATGCCTTAGGGACTCACAGCTCAATCAATGCTTCCAATCTCCTGAAATTAAATTATCTTCTTTTCATGAGTGAGATAAAAATGATTTAAGTAGGTGGAATAATTTGGCTCTTAGTGTTATTGAGTGAATGGCATTATCATCAATGTTGTTCTCTGCCTGTGTTATTTATTTCAAGAATAACCTCTCTCTCTGTAAAAGAGAGAGAGGTTATTTCTCTAAAGAGTGTGTTTCCAAAATAGTTGTAGGAAGTAAAAAGAAGGCTTCCCATTTACCCTTTGGACTAATCAAATCAAAATGGATTTGGTCTCCCCAAATTAAGGCATTTATGATAAATTTAGCTCACTCTTATATCATGTAAGATAAACATACATATTAAAAATGGCAGAAGAAACAGCAAAACGTTTTTAAACTTTGATAAAAATATTTTCTGTTGGTAACTCATTTATGTGTTTATTGTACTCATATTTACTTAACCAGTACACACTAGACTCGTGACCCTGTTCTGTGGACACAAAGATGAGTTACACAGAAGCCTGGAACTCATCAGTTTATAGATGGAAAAGTACACACATAAGTAGTGTTGATACAATATGATAAATGCTATCATTAAGATATTGTTATGGTTTATGTCTAGATGTCCCCCCACAGCCTCATACAGTCAGAGATTTTTCGAAGGTAGCTAAATCTAGAATGTGTGGTTGAATAGTGGTGCAATCCTGGGATTAAGGGTGGGTGACTGCTAGATCAGTTCACTGATTGGATTGGCACTGCCCTATTCCAGTAGACTAAATACAATATAAAGGACAGAAAGAGGCTTGTCTATTTTTTGTTGCTTTTGCTGCCTTCCATTACCATGAACTGTTCTTCTCTCCCAAGCTACTCTGCCTTGGAGCCAGCCCATTATGGACTAAAACCTCTACAAACTGTGAACTAAATAAACTTTTCCTGTTTTAACTTTGGGCATTGGATATTTTATCTCAGCAACAAAAGAAAAGTAACTTAAGACCGATATGTAACTGTGCCCTAACTGAGAAAAATCAGAGACAGAGGTCAATCTGGAGGACTTATATAAGCAACACTTGTCAATAGGTGGATACATTCAGCATCTACCTTGTCCAGTCTGATGGTTACTAGTTGCATATGGCCACTGATCACCAGAACTTTTTCATCACAGTTCTTTCTAATTATCTTTCATAGCCATGTATAGCAAATGACTACCATATTAGATTGCATAATTCTAAAGCAATTGTGTCCAAGATTTTAGTATGCATCAAAACCATAAGATCTTCTCAGTTCTGATTTAGTAGGTCTGGGACAAGGCCCAAGAGTTTGCACCCTAACAAGTTACAGATGATTCTAATGTTGCTGGTTCACAGATCTCACTCTGAGAAGCACTGTGTTCAGTTCTCCAGTTCTTGTTGGTCAGAAGAGAGCTAACACAGGCGTTTCACCACAGGCAGACTAACTGTGCGGCCAGTGAAGTCAGTTCAGGGCCCTTACTTCCTGGCCCCCTTCTAAGACTTGTGGTACAGTGAGGGCATTGTGGAGACGGTGCTAGAGGGAGCCTGGATTGAGCATCCATTCTGCTGGATAAGTGGTTCAGTGCATTGGTCTCTACAGTAACTGCTAGTGGTTCTGGTACAGTGTTTCTGGAACCACCCATGCTGCTGACCCATTGTCATGGACAAGAAGGCTCGGGTCCAGAGGTAGCTGCCTTATAACTTCTCCATGGCACCAAATCTCAGAAGTGTGTAATACGTGGGGAGAAACAAGGTTTGAAATGAAATCTGTGGAAAATGTTTCCCATCAGCAGGCATTTATCACTGTTTATCATTGATCTTTAGGCACTTAATCAAAGTTCTCTATTAGAAATAGACTTGATGACTCAGCTAACACAGTGATACAACCTCTTCCTTCTCCCCTCCCTCCTCCTCCTCTTCAGTTTTCTCACTAGTGAAGATCAAGTCCTGAAAACAAAGTGAGAAGACCAAACTCTCAGGGAATCAAACCGCCAATACCAACAGCAATAACCTAAAACTCCTATAGAAGCCACTCAGTAAGTGTCTTGGTGATGAAATCATTTGTCATTTACTAACCCAGTAATTATTTTGGGATAGTCCTCACAGTTTTTGAATGAAAGAAACTCAACAGAGGTTCGCTTCCAGATGGCAAAATATCAAATATTTACCAACAATTAACTGGAAAACAAAAATGTGTGCTCGGTAAACTACAAGTTATAATAATAAATTTAATAATGCTAGAGGAAAGAATTGGTTCATTATCTTCCTAGTCTCTATCTAGGAAAATATTACAAAACTTCTATGTAAAAAGAAGGAAGCAAGAAAAAAAAATCTAACAGAAACAAGTATTGAAAGAACAAAAAAACAAATCCAGGCAGCTAACTAATTAAAATATATTTAGGGCCAAGGATTTAGCTCAGTGGTGTAAGTGCCTGCCTAGCAAGTGTGAGGTCGTGGGTTTGATCCCCAGTACGCACGCACACACACACACACACACACACACAACACACACACACAATATATATATATATATATATATATATATATATATATATGTATTTTGCAATGGTACTTATATTTGTCAGTGTTCCAGATACAATTATTTTCAAGTTAACTATGTGTTTTTCATCATTTTAAAAATTCACTTTACATATTCATAGGCCAGACAGTGTGACATATGCCTGGAATCTCAGAACTCCAGAGGCTGAGTCAGGAGGATCACCACTTGTCTGAGGCCACTCTAGCTACATAATGATTTCAAGGCCAGCCTGGACTAGATAAAGACCCTGACTTGAAAAACAAAACAACAACAAATATATATATATATATATATATATATATATATATATTATGACCATTGTGTTTTTCATTAAAGAGGTCCCATAAATTATAAACATTCAAGGCCAAAACCCAGTACACCCTTATCCTTTTCCTAGTAATTGTGAAACAAAGTGAAATAAAGTTTCTGTAAGGAAATGGACTTCACAAATGCTCGGTTCATTACTGCACCACAGTGCCTAACACACAGTAAATGAACAGGAAAGTTCATTCTTGGGTGATTAGGTGCAGTTATCTGAGACAGAGCTACAAACAGCAGGGGAGGTATCTGGGATGGGTGAGGGAGAGGCTGCTTCTTAGTAATCCAGGTCATTGTTCCTGTGAAGTACCCTGCTAGATTCTGAAAGCCTGCAGTTGTACATGGAAGTCCCTCAAGACCAATCTGGGTAACACCAGAACCCATATAACATAGATCACCAGGCCTGGTAGTGCACACTGGAATCACAGCACTCTGGGAGACTGAGGCAGGAGGACTGAGGCCAGAGTTCAAGCCCAGACTGGGCAACTTTGCCCCTTAGTAAGACCATGTCTCAAAATGAAATTAATAAAAGGGCTGGGGATGTATCTCAGCACAAAGCCCTTGGTTTCTATCCTTAGTGCCACCGAGAAAAAAAAAAAATAGAACACAGACTTGGCTAAATCCTGAAGCACAGGGCTGGTGCCTCCCCAGATAGAGACAACACACTGGGTGGGGATAGTTGGGAAATGTTCGTGGAAATTTGTGCCTGGAATCAGAGAGAAGGAGAGACAAGGAAGAGTGACAAGGACATAGGCAGAGGTGAGGTGGGGGCTCACTTGGCCTGTTTAGAAAAGGTAGTAGAATGCAAACTGCACAGCCTGAAATCAGCCCCACTTTACGATGGTCACTTCCAAAAGCCACGAAGCCACACCAAAGACTTTGCTGCCATCTTGGGTGAAAAAGGGAAGACAAGTGCATGGGGTAAGGGGTAGTCAGAGGGGCTCAGAACATCTTGTCCCTGTGTCCCAGAGGACAGTTGGGAAGAGGGACTCCAGGCAGAGAGCCCCCCCCAGATGCTATCCCACTTGCTCAGGGGCAAGGTGACAGGAGCCAAGCTATGGAGGGTGGCAGAGAGAATGCCAGGCAGGGATGGAGCTGAGAAACAATGCCAAAGGAAGGTGTGGTGGATTAAAACAGGTCAACTTAACAGCAGCTGAACTGAATCAGTGTGGTGCTGAGCATGGATGGCCTGCCTGAGGACAGTTACCAGCATAAAAAGGAGACCCGGAGAGGAAGCGATACCATTCTGGGTTCTCCTAAGTGTTACTGTTATTTGGAGCTATTGGTTCTCCCGGAGGAGCTTGTCATACTAGCTTCCCTGATATGAACTCAGCTGTTATCATCAGAGGAGCTCGGGACCTTGTCATTGAGAGTGACTGTGGTTCACATTGGAAGATCTCTGGTCCTTTGAGCATTGCTTCCTGGCTCCAGAGGGGAAGATGTGAGGTGTTTAATCTCCAGGAGAAGTTTGTCATGCTGGCTCTCTGATATGTATTTGGCTGTTATCATCATCAGAGGAGCTCAGGACCTCATTGTCACTGAGGATGGCTGTGGTACTTTTCAGGGGAGCTCTGGTGCTTATTTTGAACATTGCTTCTTGGCTCCAGGACAGAACCCTCAGCCTGCTGGCATAGATCCTTCACTTCGCTGGCATAGAATTTCTAGTTTC
Organism: Hydrochoerus hydrochaeris; assembly: GCA_004027455.1. Taxonomy (NCBI): domain Eukaryota; kingdom Metazoa; phylum Chordata; class Mammalia; order Rodentia; family Hydrochaeridae; genus Hydrochoerus; species Hydrochoerus hydrochaeris. The sequence continues at coordinate 320,961 of PVLA01000549.1, forward strand.
CACCGCTGACCTTTGAGCCTTCCCAGTGCAGATCCATGAAACAGACTGGCATGAGTCGATGTCATGGGCTCTAGGCCTCCAGCTGGACTCACGGGGGGTATTTTCATGGGCTCTAGGTCTTCAGCTGGTCTCATGCAGGATATTGCCATGAAATCCAGGTCTTCAGTATAGAGACAGATTTCCTGAACTACTTATATTTGACTTTGAGTGAGTAGCATAAAACACTCCTCTAAATTATGTGTCCTGTATGTAATTGTTTTCCTTGCAGTCCCTGACTACAACAGAAGGATTTGGGTGTGTGTGACTGTGCATGTGTGTACACATATGTGTGTGTTAACATCCATTGAATGGCTAGTATGCAGCAGATACTTTTTTATGGACTACTTCACACAAGTTTCAAACAACCTGGGAAAACAGAGGTTGCTGTCTTTATGGCACCTGCAAGGACACAAGGATTTCTGTGGTGAAGATACTCAGGCACCAGGATTCAGGCAAGGCACCCTGTGAGCATGTTCATTTCAGGAGCTGCACTTTCCACACATCACACAGAAAGAGAGAGAGACATCACGGAAAAGAGCTCTAGGTCTGTAGCTCAGACACTAAGGTTGAGTAGGAATACAGTGGGTTCCCCCAAGCCCTGGCTGGGGATGCATCAGGAAAGCACCCGACTGCTGCTCTCTTGCTATCACCCCAGACACTCAGTGACTCGGTACCCACACAACACGATCAAGTTCTCCAGTAGACACCAGATGCATGTCCTCTGATTCAGTGTAACCTGGTGCTACCTACCTGATCATAGCCTCAGATCTTACAGGTCGAGGGCTCACTCCTCAAGACCACCCCCACACCAGATCCATTCACAATCCCCACAGTGAATGTAGCCTTTGCCTGATTCACTGGCTATAAATCGGGGTTCCCACAACCTCCTCCTTGATTTCACTTAAATTGCTAGAGCAGTTCAGGGCACTCAGGACATACCCCTTCATTATGAAGGATGTGGGGAAGGACATGAATGAATGATCAGGTGGCAGAGATGCCCAGGGCAAAGTATGGAGAAAGAGGCATAGAGGTCCCCTGCCTTGTGTGAACCTCTGTGTCTTCAGCTATCCAGAAGCCCCTCAACATGGTCTTTGGGATTCTTATGGAAGCTTTATTATATAGGCCTAACAGATGATTATTGGCTACGGTGATTAACTTAGCCTTCAGTTCTTCCTCCTTTTTAAAGGCAGGACTGGAAGTTCCAACCCTCTCATCTTGCTGATCCTTGGTCTTTCCAGTGAAATGATCCTACACTATCATGTGGAGATAGAGACAAGCATAGCTTTTAAGTTTGTAGCATAGAGGCTGAGGCTAAGTGAAAACACAGAGAAGTCCACCAGAGAGCTGACTGGAAAAGGAGAAGGGAAAAAACAAGAAATTTTGTGAAACTACCTAGTGCTGCCAGCCTTTAGTTATTTCAGCAGCATAGAAAAGACACTCACCATCCCGGGGATCCCAAGGCATTTTGGAGCTGTGTAAAAGGGAACAGGGACACAGCCTAAATATATCTTTTACAGCATCACAGGGAGAAGAGGAATGGCCTGTTTTAAAGGAAAGCTTTTGGAGATGACAATTTCTGTCCAGACAGCTGGAGTCCAGCTTCTTTCTCCTTGTCCTCCCAGGTGGACACGTATTTTTGAGCCCCAGGACTTTGAGAGAATCATTCTCCAGCTGGCTCCAACATTTTAAAATCTGTTTCCAGTTCCCAGAATTAAGCAGTCTTCAATTCTTAGATATGAAGGCTATTGCAAAAAGATTACAGGAAGCAGCTTGTGTCAGCTTTTCTTGTGTGTCACAACTGACTTTCTAGACCAAAATACTAAAGATGAACAGGCTTTCCCTGTCTCCTGAACTTCCACAAAGAAGCCAGCTCTACCCTTCTTCCCCAGCCACGTGGCACCATGGTCACATCTGATGTGAAGCAGATAAAGTGCAATTCCTTCCTAAGTGCGTCCTCCACTTTCTCCAACTGTCTGGCACAGTCTCTGGAGACAAACACTGGAGTACTAGGGGGAGCTACTTTTCAATAAGGGAAGAAATGTGGATAGATTTCAACATTTTACATTTCAACAAAGACATGTTGATTTGTTTAAATATTTTCCAACACATCAACATTAGCATCTTATGTTATAATCTGTCAAAAACAACTACTGCAAAAGTCTTGTTTCAAAAATCAGAAAGGCTTATTACTTAACATTTTCCTTCTCCCATGCAGAGAAGGAAAACAAAATGTTTAAAGGAAACAAAAATGGTGCTGTTGCAACAGGAAGCTGACTGTGAAGATCCTGAGGGTATTCTTAACCGTCTGAGGAAATTACACTAAAAATGAAAGTCTCTGCTTTCTGGGTACTATTTTTGAAGTTTCAAGTTGTCCAAGTGCTACATGATCATTATAAAAGATTTAAATGTTATAGAGTGATGCTACTAGAGTACCCATTTCTTCAGAACATATCTCAGATTGTTGTGAAAATTACACCAAAAATTGTCAGCATAAAACACAGTGTATTTTCCAGAGATACTGTAAAGAAAGACTGTGCTGTCTCTCATCACTCTAGTCTCTGCATCACCACTTTGAACAATTCATTTAACATTCACAATGTCTATAATAGAATGAAAAAATTACTAGACACCTTTAAAAGGCAGGAAAACTGTAACCTATAATATTCACAGAAACACCTAGACATGACTCATATATTTAGCTGGGCTTTAAAACTGCTGTCAAGAAAAAGATGAACAGATAGGTAATCGCAGCAGAACAATAGAAATTGTAAAAAGTAGCTACACAGAAATTGGGTAATTGAAAAACATATTTGAAATAAAAATATTACAGTTTGAATTCCAAACAGAAACTTTAGAAAATAATGATCAGATGCTTAATGATCTGTGTAATAGTATCAACCTTACAAGTAAACTGAATCCTAGAAAGAGAGGAGATAAATATCAGAGCAGAATTGCTTTTGTTTTTGTTTTTGTCTTTCAGACAGAATCTTGCTATATAATCCAGGCTGGCCTTGAACTCACTATGTAGCCCAGGTTGGCCTCAAACTTGTAATGATTGTCTTGCCTCAGCCTCCTAAGTGCTGGGATTATAGGGGTGCACCATTACACCCAGCCAGAAAAATATTTAAAAGAAGTAACAATCCAAATTTTTTCAGATGCTAAATGATTCAACTCATTGCTCCAATAAGCTCAGAACCACAACAAAGCACATCAAAGTTAAACTTATGAAAACCAATGATAAAAAGAAAATATTAGAATTAGCCAAAGAAGAAAGAAACTGCCAGGCAATAACAATAAAAATAATCATTAACTGCTTAGCAGATTCAAGGTTGACCAAAATATAAAGAGGCAGTATATAATTTAAGGTACTAGACAAGGAACTGTTACCTGAATTCTACATACAATTAAAATATTTCCCAAAAAAACTATTTCAAAAGAATGGGGGAAAAACAAAAATAAGATAAAGATATTTTCATATAAGCAAAAGCTGAGGGAATTCATTACCACCAGATCTGCCCTTCAAGAACTACTAAAGGAAGTTCAATTTAAAATGAAATCATAATAGATGGGAAATATGCTCCTAATCAATAAAATGCACTGAAAAGCGTACATATTTGGATAAATACAAAAGAACATTTTCCCTAATTTTAAAATTTATTGGCAAGACAACCAACTATTTATAGAAATAGCTCACTTCGCACTGTAAACATCTGTGTAGAACTTCATGGTGTGTAGCACATTACAAAGCTTGCCTGTCTTCTGGTCAGAAGTGGTTGTGCAGCTAATTACAATAGTAACTAGCAAGCCAGTGCCCATGTAACTACAGGGGAGCTTCCCTCTTACAGTGATTGGCAGATTGGCTGCTCTGCTGCTTTTTTTTTTCAATGCTAATGCTTTGCCCTCAATCTCAGGGTCCTCTGCCGTATCGCAAAATTTCTGCATGTGTAGCACCCACCTGAACTCATATGGATCCAAGAGCAAGAGGAGTCAGTGCAAGTACGCTGCTATTCATGCTGCTCATTGTGCAATGAGTGACCCAGTCCTTTATCTTATACCCGTGGGTCTCATGTCTTTTGCCAGCACCTATGAAACAAATTAATAGCTTAAGAGTAGGAAACGGTCTCTAAATCTTCAGTTATGAACAACTGATTAAGCAAATCAACTGCAATAATAGTAATAACAATGCATTCTTCAATTCTATAAACTTGCAGAAGTTAAGAGGTTCATATGTGCCATAAAATAAAGAATGGGAGCTCTTCAATGGAAACGTATTGCTTCAAGGTTTTCTTGGACACATGCTCTGACTCCTACAGCAGCACAGTCCAATAGGAATATAAAACGGAACACAAACTGTTGGGGTCTGTGCCTAGATCCCCAAACCTCCAAAAGGGTGCATGGTGAAGGCCCAAAGGAATGAGACCAGCAGCACGGTATTTAGGGCTACAGGAGGAGTGAGATCCTCGGCAGAACCTGTACCCTGCTGGCTGACAGCCGGCTGACGCTGGGCGGCCGGTATCTAATCAGAACGAGCAAGGAGCTGAGTGGACAATGGAGGAAACCTGAGCAGGATCCCGGGAGAGGTTAAGGGCCCCTCAGACAAACAGACATGCCAATTAAGGAGAACTATCCAGAAAGTCTCCAGGGGGCCTCAGCGGGGGCCCATCTTGCCCCTGAGGCGTCTTCTTATTCTCAGTTCAGTCCTGCCCAGGCCACGCCACAGCCCTGCACGTGTATTCAGCTTCAATGGCTCCAACAGCAAACGAATTTGGATGTCAGTCTTAGCTCTGACTAGCAAAGATGTCAGTCTTAGCTCTGAGTCTTGGCTCTGGTGTTCTGAGACCTCAGATAAATTACTCAGTACTCTAACGTTCAGTTTCTATATCTGCGTCAGAGGTGTTATATAATACCTACCTCAAATCTGTGTAAAAATTGTTCATCATTGTTTAATAAACTAGTAAAGACAATGAATGATGGTCCAGACACCAGTCAAGGTCCCAAGGATTAAAGGGTAAATGATAAAATCATTTTCTTCAACGAAGAAGCCAGACACATAATATCTGACTGCCTCTCTAAATGACTATTGTGAGGCTGAAGTTAAAAAGAAAAATAAGAAGAGACGTGAGACACAACTAGGGTAAAAAAAAATCAGTGAACAGTAAGTATTTATATTATATTGTATAATCTCTTTTCCTTGGCAAAATATAGCAAGCAAGCATGCTGGGGGCGAGGGAGAACGTGAATATAAGTCTGACCTAGGCATTCTGTCCAAAATTTAATAGATTTTATTTTGCTAAAAATGAGTAGGGAGCAAATTACCCCCATGTAACTTAAGAGAGCAATTTTTTACTTGTCCACCAAACTTAAAATTCCTGAAGCTTGTTCAGTACTGTTAGGAACCACTATCTTTTTGTTATTTTTCCTTCACTAGCATTTTCAAATGTATTGCACATGTCACATACAGACCCCAGCCCCGAACTTACATAGCAAGCACTGCTCCCTACAAGGGGCACCAAGGTTTTAGCACCAAATGTGTAGCAAGCACGTGTTGTCTATAACCAGTCTTGCCTTCTTCTAAGGCTGTGGCTTCCTGAATGAAGCGTCATGTGACAGACAAGAGTCTGTGACCTACGAAAGTCACACAGTGAGCAGTGCTGGGACCAGAACACAGAGTGATCTGTCTCACTCCAACCTCTTTTGCAACGTGTCCCTTACAAACTCCTCTCCTTTCCTGGTGGATGCTCAAGCAGGCAACTGTGGAGCCACATGATTTCCTATTTGTTCAAAGTACAAGAAATTGGTCACGAATCTCCTATTGTTCTCACCAAACACCCGCAGGTCCCCAGGAAGCCATGTACTCCAAGCTGTAGCTGTGACAGCAGCAGCCATGGTCCAGACTTGACAAGAGAGTCAGCTGATAAGAGCAACCTACCCTGAGAATTTATCTCTTCCCACAAGACTTCTCAGTTAATCGCCTACAAATATCGTGAAGTTACCCAGGCAAATACAACATCTTATGTCAAGAATTCCTTGTGTTTTTATTTATAGAAGCACCATATGGTTTATTAATAGATTGCATCATCTGCAGAGTAAATTTAAGTCTTGAACAAATCTCACAGGAGGATTTTCTCTACCTGCACCAGATTACAGAAGTTTATCAGGGACAAAGAGCATGGTGCGAAATGGAGGTGACAGTAATGGTTGTTGAATGGAATTTTTATGGCCTAAATTCAGCAGTCTCTTACCTGCTAGTTCTTTCATTCAAATTTGATATTATAATACAAAATCAGGCAATCACCACAAATAAGAATTTTCAGAGGAAGAAATACAAATGACCAGTAATAAAAATGCAAAAAAAGTTCGGTTGTGATAGTACCAAAATACAAATAAATGTAAGGACAAACCAGTGTCTGTCTACTAAATTGACAAAAAAAGTTTAAATAATAATGTCCAGCTGCTGCCATGATTGTTCAATTCTTCAATGCACCTGAAAAATCAGATGATTACAGAGACAAAAAGCCTTTTCTGGTAATTCTTTTCACCAAGAACTTCACGTTTAAGAATTTACTCCAATGAAGTAAATCAGGGCGGGGGGGGAGAGCTACCATAAGAAAATGCATTATAGCATTATCTTCTATTATTTTGCTATTAATGACCAATTAAAGTATAGACTGATAAAATAAATCGCAATTAATTCATACATTGTAATACTATACAGTCGGCCATTCAAAGTCACCCAGCAGGAGAACCCTCGTGGTAAGGTGGTGTGTCAGAGCACGCAGTGTGTGCAGTATGACTGTGTGTGTGTTGCAATGATGCTCCATGAAATGTGAGCCGCGCTGAGACTGTTGAGAGTATGGGTGATCATGTTTCCTTTTTCTCCAGTTTTCCTGCCCCACAGAGGAGAGTTCATCGGCACATCCCAAAGGTCATATGTGCTTTAAATGTATTGCTTAAGAATGCAAAGCAAAAAAGGACCAGGAAGCTGTACCCTGACTCTGCACATTGTTAATGTCTTGGGTGAGAGGGAAAGTCCTTGCTCGGCCTTGCTGGTGACAGCCCACTGGGTTCACAAGTCCAGCAGCCCAGGCCAGAAAGACAAGCTTGCTGGACTATATCATCTTCTGCCTTTCAACCATTCATTCTAAAATGTGTTATTGATACAGACAGGTTCTGGGCATTGAGAATACAAAACTGAGGAAGAAAAAGAGAGGAAGAAGGAAGGATAAAGATGAGAGAAAAGGTTAAAAAAAAAAAAGGTACCCTGGTATGATATGTATAAGTCTATCTTAGTTTTCCACTGCTACAACAGAATACTTGAGTCTGGGTGATCTATAAGGAAAGGAGGTTTATTTCTTACAGTTCCAGAGACTGAGAGGCAGGGATCTGCTGGGGAATTTCTTGCACCAAAACATGGCACAAGGCATCACATGGTGAGACAGAGCAGAGCAGCTTTTATAGCCAAGCTATTCCCTGACTAAGTCACTTACCCATAAATGTAATAACCCACTCACAGGAGGCATATTACCCAGTCACCTTTGCAGGGTCCCACCTCCGAGTACAACTCACACATTTCTGTGGGGACCGAGTTTCCGAGGCTTGAATTCTGTGGACAAACATTCAAGCTGCAGCACTGAGCTTAATGGAGGGACTCCGAGCCATGTGGTGGGCAGGCGGAGTGCTCGGGGCTGTGCAGATCCACCTGAGATCAGTCACCCAACCCGGGAGAGTAGTTTGTCCGGAACAGGCCCTGAGCCAAACCATCAAACATCTGCATGAAGGCGAGGAAAGGGTTGCAAGCACTGCAGGACATGTGCCCAAGCCACACAGGCCTGGGGAGTGGCGGGCCAGTGGAGCTAAGTGCTGAGAGCCAGGGCAGCTGCAGAGAGACACGCCAGATCCAGAAAGGGCTCGGGAGGCTCCTTTAGGGGACACCGCTGCAGGGCTCTGGCGAGGCCTCCCCGAAGATTCACATTCCAAGCAGGTAACTCGGTGCAGGCTGAGGATGGATTTGAGAGCTGGCCATGGCCTATCCTGGAGACCAGTTTGTCTGGAGAGGGGACGATGGAGAGAGACACATGAGCACAGAGTAAGAGATCTTCCCTCCGCGCAAAGGGCTTTGTGGGGACACATTATTGTCCCATGGCTTCATCTTTCACTCTCTAATGAGGGTTCTATGATCCTGCACTTGAAACCCAAGACAGAACAGACCAGATTTGGGGCAAGAAGTGACAATTCAGGGCCATAGACTTAATTAAATCCCAGATGAGCAAAAGCCCCAGCCACAAAAAGTAGCATCTTGGCAGAAAAATGCAAAACATTTTTTCCCCACTTTAGTAAAAGTTAACCTTATAGTTGGTGCTCACATAAGGCAGGCTTCAAAGGAAAAGCTCAGTTTCTGAATGTTAAGCAGCTTGGCATGAAATCTAACTTTTAGTTTCAACAGTGTCCTAGGAGACAAGAAAAGCGTCATTCATGAGACTCCCTTAGAGACTTGTTCTGCCACCAGCTACCTCATGCAGCCCGTCTCCTCAACTCAGACTCCTGTCTTCCATCACCACTTTACATTCTAACAAGTCATGCATATCCATGCATTTAGTCATTCACCATGGAAGCCATGGCCAATGACCAGTGTCTACAATCCAGATGGCAGAGAAGCTTTGGGCCTCCATGCAGTGCCTACAATCTTTCCTCTGAAAATAAAAATATTAATATAAACCGTTACCATTTCTTGATTATTATCAACCTTTTTATAGGTAAATAAGCATGCACTCAAGGAGACCGTGCCTTGCCAATACCACAGAGTGGAACCAGGATTCAGCCTACACCTCTCTGATTGCAAAGTCTAATTCTTTTGCAGTGTTCCAGTCTGGCCTCATCACATGACACACAGAGAAGCCAGGACCAAGCCTGTTCCTTGAAGCCACAGTCTCACCCCTTTCCAAGAGGGGGGTGAATGGTTTCTGTGACATCCTTAGAAGTACGCTAAGCAAGCCAATGTGCACGGTCGTAAAGGTCAAGAACACGGGCTCTGAAGACTATCTGACCCTCAGTGACCCTACTGCATGTATGACCTTGGATAAATGGTTAACTATTCCTCAAATGGAGGAGGATCATCACACAGCAGGTCTTACAATCTCTTTACTGAAATCCTGGGCACAGATGTGTCTTAGAAATCAGAATGTCTTGATTTTAGAGAGGTGATGGAATTAAAATTTCATCACACCCCAGGAAGGTCTGGAACAGAATGCAATACCCACTAATTAATCGTATGAATATTTTTGTAATGAAAAAATTAAGATTTACTTAAGGGGGATAAAATAAAACTATAATGTCATTGGTTTAGAAGGCAGTTTTTTTTCTCAGCAAAAGAATTACCTTTAAAGAAAAAAAAAAGAAAAACACTTTCAAGGCTTTGAAATTTCAGGTTTGCAGAGAGGGTTTAGTGGGGAGGGCTTGTAGAACTATTCCACCCGGGAAGCCTGTTGTGGAGCTTAAATGAGTGAGGAAATGTGCACACATACACATGTGCGTGTATGCCCAGGTGAGTATGAATATACACGTTTAAAAGGATGGCGGGTACATAATTGGGGTCAATACAGTCTGGTTATTTTTTTATTCCAAAGAGGAAAAAATGCAAGCAACTTCAAAGATTATTATTTATACGTCAAAATTGCTGCAGGGCAAGTTTAGTACTCTAGGCACTAGAAAATTCTCCGTAAGGTCATTTCTCAAAAGTTCTGTGTGGATCTAGCAGTCACCGCCAGAAGAAAGAAGTCCAAATAAAAACAAGCCCAGAGAAGCTGAGGAGGGTATGTCAGGGGCAGAGAGCATGCTTAGAATGTTCAAGCCCTTCAGCTCAAATCCTTAGCAGAAGAAAGAAGAAAAAAAGAAGAAAGAGAGGGAGGCAGGGAATCTGCAGGGATCTGGCTCAGCTATTGCACCAGTTCTTTATTCCAGCTACCACCTGTCCATCCAGCAAAACACACACTTCAATAATTTGGCTTAAATGTGACAAGGGCAAAGCCCGCAGTAGCAGCTAGAGATTCTCCAGCCAACCAGAGGTAAAGGTACATTCCCCCACCACAGCTGATGGTTCCGCCTACAAAAGCAGATCAGGGCTGCTGCTTCACACTACGTGAAATCATTCTCCCATTCTTTGGTACATTTCTGAGTTTCTCCATAATGTTTTCCTTAAGTTTTTTGAAATCACTTCCATCTTGTCAGGATGAAATATTGAAAGCATTTTCCATTGGCACAGCAGCATTTTAGCGGCAAGTTGTTAATTTATCCCATGCTGTAGAGAATTTTTACAGAATGAGCATCGGTCCTTTCAGACAAGACATCCCTCCCCGAATCTCAGAGCAATTTTTTTCACTTCAATCAGAGACTGCTGCAATTTATTGCCCTTTAAATCATTGGAAAATTGATCAGACTGATCTATACTACCCACCTCTTCCCTAGCCCAGCAAATGTGTTCCGCTAGCAAAAATCATTTTTGTTTATAATTTGTCATGTAATTTATAGATCCATTTAGAAACCAAATGCTTTGCATATTATGTGTCTGTAATAATTAAGCATTAATAGTGATAATAAATAGAGCAACAAATAGAGCAATAGAGGAGGAGAGAGGCTTTTCAGATAAGTCTTATGCAGCTTATTCATCAGAGCAAACAGTCATTGGAAAGCCCTCATGAACTACTAGTCTGGGGAATTTTTTAAAGTTTATAATATATATGCAACAGCCAATTGAGTATATTTCAGAAAATTCAACCCAATTTTTTATATAGAACCCAAGCACTTTTCAACAAGCAAAGTCTATTTTCTTTTATTAAACAATTTAATTGAACAAATTTGTTTATTGCCTATGGCTTCCCACTAGAATGTAAATGCTACAAAAATAAGATCTTTGTTTTGCTGTATCCTCGATACTTGGAACCATAGATGGCATGATGGAGATGCTTAATAAATATTTGTTGGATAAATTATTGGCTCAATCTGAGGCAAGCTGACAAATTTAGAAAGCAGGTGGCTGTTCTCTGTATAATTCCAGCAGATCCATGTAGGTACTGTGTAGTATCCAGATCTCAAGGGACTATGTGGGCATCTTGCCTTTTCCTTGGGTAAGTTCTACAGAAGCCTGAGAGATTGTAAGAAAGACTCCTGAAAAGCTCAGTAAGATGGCACAAATCCTGAAATATTTGTGTAACTCACACAATAGAGGATGTGAAAGTAGTTGCAAAAACTCACCCAATGGGGGCTGATAAATGATGTTACACAAGAAGCAGTATGGCTTCCTGAGTTCCTCACAACAGGGGAGCAGTTTTCAGGTTGCACCGAACCTGGAAAACAAATCAAAGTGAGATCCAGCCTGTCTCCTTCCACTGTAATGTGCAGAGATTCAGTGATAGGTCGGGCAGAGGGGAGCAAAGCAGATGCACCAGATGAAGAGATACCTTTGCCTAACACACAGGCACACATTAACTTTGGGATACATTGTAGAAATCTGTTGTTCTTCAGTTTAGTCATTGTATTGAACATCACATTCACACAAACTTAGGGACTGAAGATTTGCTCCAGCAAGTAAATTTCCCCAATATCAGCTGATTTAGAGTTTTCAAAACTTCAGCTGCTTTCACATCTAAGCTCATATATTTGCAATGCGCTGAATAAAATTCTTGAATCATTTAAACTGCCAAAGCTAGCAGTAATTTCAAAACTTCAGTTGGGCTCAGCCTTTGATTTCAACATTGAAAACAACTTTTTGCTTTGGCCATGATTGTCGTGATACTGAGAGGGATACACTTCTCAGTCTGGTCTTCAATTCACATCTTTAGAAGTTCCCCACATCGGGTACAGATTCTTCTCCAATCTGTGTTAATCTAGTTGGCCTCCAATGATAACAGACCCTTCAATGGCATCTGTCACTCTGCTTTCCTTCAAGGCAGTCTCTAGGGTGGCACAGGCTGTGCCAGACTGAAGGGCAATGACCATCACTGACCCTCCACTGTAGCCTTCAATCACTTTTAATTTGGTTTCAGGTCAGTGATTTAAAGTGGCTTCTTACTGGTACATTAGCAATGGATTTTACATGGTTAGGGACCATGAGGATTTTACATGGTTAGGGACCATGAGGATTTTACATGGTTAGGAACCATGAGGAGCTAAACAATATGACATGAAAGAGAGAACAAATGAGAAAAAAAAACAAGCAAGATATGCAATGAACCCAAAGTGAATCAGGGTGCTGTCAGGTGTCATCATCACGAGGCGTATGGTTGACCAAAACACTGGGATGCGACACATGACCGTAATAAGTATCTGAGAGGAACGAGATGAGAGGAGTCACAGTTGAATACAAATAATGATGAGATTACATTTGCTGGTAAACAAAAAGCATGCCATATCATCAGCACTTAGTGTTAAAGAACAGGTGTGACGATCAGTCTTCTGCCACCTTCTGGAAAAATATGATGCCAAAGAAAGACCAAGTGGCTTTCCCAAAGCCTTATCCCAATGGTCTTCCCTTCTGCTGCACATGCCACTGGTGCAAACATGCACAACTTCCCTTTACACACACATGTGCACACACACATCCAGCATAGAACAGTTCAAGGTTACAGAGCAGCGAAGGCTGGCACACTGAACATTTCATGGACAGCATGTCAGAATCTGTCCTTAAAATCCCTGTGGCTCATCCCACCTGTGGCCAGGAGCCTCACCCGACCAGCAGCAGTCTTTCCCTGACTCACCTCACCCCCCTCCTCTCTCTCCTGGCCTCACTCTCTGGATCGGCTTATTTTGTCAGGTGGAGCAGGTTGACCCTAATTTCCTTTTGTAATGGGACTCCTGCCTGCAGTCTCACCTTCCATTCTTCACATTTCCTTAAGCATGGAGTGATAGCCATCTTGATAACACTTTCAACCTGTGTATTAGCTTTCCTGTTGCTGCCCACTACACCTGACACCCACAATTGGAAGGAGAAAAGGTTTAATTTAGCTCACACTTTGGAGAGATTCAGTCCACAGTCAGCTGGCTCCAAGGCAGGACCATCCTGGTGGAAGGGTATTGTGAATCAAAGATGCTTAATTCGTGACCATTAGGCAGCAGAGCAGGGGAATAGCACCAGAGGCGTGCAGGAGAGGGACCACGTATAGTACCCACAGCTATAGCTCCATAACCTACCGGGCACACCCTGGAGCATGAGCTACTAATGTGCTAAGGGTCTCTTAATCCAAGAACATAAACATGTAAGGATTAGTGTTCGCACCCTACAGGAACAGAAAGGCACCACACCCAGTCTAACATCTATGAAAGAGAGAAACATGAGACACAGAGAAAGCAGACAGTCAGAAAACGAGCAGAAGAGAAATATAGAGGACACCGAACACACAAGTTTTTAGCCACAACTTGCTGAAGGTTTGAAGGTCAACACCAGACCCTGAAGTATATCTGACTTCCATTTACATATGCATACCCATATTTAAAATAATAATCGTAAACTGATTCTAATTTTATTCTATATAGAACAGGAAATTCCCAAAGGATTTTTTGCTGTCTTTATGGAGTTTCTGGTCAAAATTTTATGTTAGTCAGCTTTCTGCTGCTGTGACAAGATAATTGAGATAAACAACTTAAAGAAGGAAAAGTTCTTTTTGGCTCATGGTTTCTGGAGTATCAGTCCATGGTCACTTGGACCCATAGCTTTGGAGCCTGTGTTAAGACAGCACATGGCAGAGGATACCAGCTCACCTCATGGCAGCTGGGAAAGAAAAGAGAAAGAAAGAACCAGAGCTCCAAACCAGAGCTCCAGTGGGTTGGAGGTGAGGGATATACCGATAGCCCTTATCAGTCATTAGTGATGTCCGTTTCTATCGCACATCACTAATGACCCAGCCTCTTCCCATGAGGTCTCACCTCTCAGCAGCACTAAAGGCTGGAGACCAAGACTTTAACACATGGGGCTGCTGGGGACATTTAAGATCCAAATTATAACAGAACTGAAGACATCATTGTGGACTGATTTCTAAAACAGATGGGGCATTGCTAGTGATTTTAGTCAAATCCCAATTCTCAGTGCACAGTAGTTAGGGGTGGTATCATTTAACTATAAAGTTCAAACGTAGCTAGTAGAGGAGGATTTTGAATTTTTCCAGTGCAAAGTGGGTTGGAGGTGAGGGATATACCAATAGCCCTTATCGATTATAATACATCATGTACATGAATCAAGATGTCACACTGCACTGTGTGACATTAACATATATATCAGTAAAACACCGAATCCTGTCACCTAAAGCAGAGGTCCTCAAACTGTGGCCTTCTACAGCATAAGCATCGCTTCATCACCAGGAAGCAATTCAAAAACAGAGCTCCCTGGTGTGCCTGGACCTACTGATCAGAGATTCTGGGGTGGGAAATCCACCCACTTACTCCACGTCCCTGCTGGCAACTGACACAGTTATCTCCCCAGGCCACACTGGAGAACCGCTGCTCAAGCCCGCACTGCTGAGCTTATTTGAGGACTGGTGCCTTTAAGAAGAGTCAGTTGGGCTGGGGATTTAGCCCAGCGGCATAAGCACCTGCCTGGCAAGCACAAGGTTGTGAGTTCAAGCCCCAGTACCCTCCCCCCCAAAAAAAAGAAAAAGGAAAAAATGGACGGGGATTTAGCTCAGTGGCATAAGCACCTGCCTGGCAAGTACAAGGTCATGAGTTCGATCCCCGGTACCAAAAAAAAAAAAAAAAGAAGAAGAAGAAGAGTCAGTCCAGGGTTGTCCCTTCCCCCAAATTGCTGTTCCTTGGTATTGCCCAAGAAATACAAATTATTCGATGTATTTATTAATTCAGTTAATTAATCCAATTAATTCAATGTGTTTGTTTCCTTTCATTGGTTATTAAATTCTACCTACCAGTGGGGGAACAATCTTGAAGGTGACTTTTGTTCTTGGTTAGCCATTGACAGGAATAGTCAGTTGACCTAGTGAGTTAGGCAGGTGCAGCCAAGATAAGTGGTACTCCCCATGCCCTGCCTGTCTTGGTTCTCAGAAAGGAAGGTGGGGCTGGGGAGGGGTGGGGCAGCAGGAGTTAAAAACAGTGCTGTCCCCAAGCAGAACAGCAGCGGTCCGTGGGAGACAGAAGAGCATCTTGGCTTCCAAAAGACAGTGGAAGGTGATATTCATGATCTCACCGAAGACCAAGCAATCAAGCTACAAAAGGGAGGCCCTGCCTTCCTACCCTCTCACCCACTTCCGAGAGCCAAACCCAGAAACAAACCAGGGCTTCCTTCTCAGGACCGCTCCCTCCCCACTCCCCCAGGAGTGCATCTGCCATTCCCCAGCCAGGCCTTGTTCTGCAGAAGGCCCACAATTCACTGCTGAAATCCCAACCCCAGCAGTGGTGCCAAAGCCCGGGGACCATCAAATATGAGTAGAGAAAAAACTGCATTCCAGGTCCATCCCATTTCTGCGGCCCTCAAAATGCCAAATGCTGCCCGCTGGCCCCAGCTGGGTCCCTGGCTCACAGCACACATCAGGAGCTTTCAGGGAGCTGAGGCTGCAGATGCAAAACACAGGGTGGCCTAAAGTTTATCTTCCCCAGGAGATGGGGCTCCTGGAGGCTGCTGTGCAAAGCCTGCGGCCTTCACTGACCCCATCCCTAAAAGCAGAAAGTCAAAAGCCAGCCTGCACCAGCACCAGACCAGCCTCACCCTGAGACTCCAACTGCTGAGGGTCTGGGCCCTGTATTCAAATGCAGCCCACCATGGCTGTTGGCTTCTACTCACGGTGGGTGCCCAGGAGCCCATGAATGGAGAAGCGAAACTGGACAAGCACCCCTCTGGGGGAGAGAGGAGGAGCCGGGGGAGAGAGGAGGAGCTGTGGGCCTTACTACTGGGCCTGCTGTTTCTCCTTCAGTCACACGCGCACTATGATCCTTACTCTGACCAGGTTCGTGACAGCCCTCCTGGTGTGGACCCTGCTTCCTCCCGGCAGTGGTGGCTGGGGCGGAGGCGCAGTGTGGCCCATGCACACAGCCTGCAGGAAGGAAGGCTTGGAAGTGCTGTACCAGAGCTGCGGTAAGGGCTTCCCAGGGAATCCTGGCTCTCCGGGGAAGTGAAGGCCGGGGAAGGGCTGCTTAAGCTAGATATTGTCCAAAGATCCCCATTGTTCTATGCCACTTCAGAGCTCCTGTGGCAGCAGTCTCCTGTCAAGTTGGCACTCCAGGGAAGGTATCAAGGCAGGGGTTTCTCCAGCACCAGACATGACAGATGTGAGGGCTGTGGCTTGAATGTGTCACCCCAAAAGCGTGTGTTGGAAGCAGAACCCCAATAGGACTGATCTGTGAGACAGGACGCCATGAGGGGTGACCACGGTAAGAGGACTCTGAGCTCAGGGGTGGAGTGGTGTCATTGCGCAGGAACCCTGGGCTGGCTTATGAAAAGGCATGGCACAGTGAAATCTGATAATTTGGAAGACAAAATGCTGGGGGGTTGGAGGAGGTGGGGAGAAAATGCCATTTAAGCATCCAGCTGGCTACTCAAAGCTGGGGCATAATGAAGATGGGACCCTGGGGCACACAGCTGGCCTCAATGATTGCCAGCCAAAAGCTGGCCCAGGGGATCTGGTGGTCCCTCTGGATGCCAAGGCCATTTGCATGACTTGTTCTAGTCCTTTACAAAGAAGGAATCTTGAAATGCATGAAACATTAAAAGTAAGTGAAAGAATGAATGGCTGCATGGTGGAAGTGCTGATTTTGTCACTCTTGCTGGTCCCATGGGGCAGGATACACCATGCTGGCATCCCATTTGTGTTAGGTGTGAGATGATAACAATACTTGAGATGCCCAGCTGGTCAGTTTTTGTCTTTGCAATTCATCCTTGTGCAAAAGTTGCTTAGGACTAGTCTATTAGTCAGACTCAACTTCAAACTCCAGCTAACCCTGGCATGTCTTCTCAACCCACTGGAATCAGAGTGTAAAGACTGGGGATGTTGGGAAAGGTCAAAGACATGTCCCCCATCCATCAAGGGCTGGTGCTTCCCTCTAGAGGGGGAGTCACTCCACAGAGCTACTAAACCTCAGAGACCAGCCCTGTCCCAGGCACCAGTAATAAGGCATGCAAGAAACATAGTTTCTTCCAGAGCAGTGGGTGGGTCAGCCCATGAAACCACAGAGAAAGGCTGTCATGGAGGCAGGCACGTGTATCGGGATACAGTGGTCACATGAAGGTGAGGTTGGTGTTCAATCCATCAGTGAAGAAATCATTAAGTTAAAGCCAAAAGAATAAAAATGGGCATGACAGCATCCCATACTCAAGCAGCATTTTCTAGTATGTGCCAGGCAACATGCTACCTGCCTGATATGCACCGTTTTTGTCTAACAGGTGTGTAAACTGAGGGTTGGAGGGCCTATATTCTTTCACAAATTCTCTATCACTATTCTTATTGTTACCATTATACTTTCCATTTACGGTGTTTTGATAATTGTTGTTTGATATTGTTTGATGTTGAATTGTTGTTTAATTGGTGTTTGATAATTTGATAATTGTTTTGTTGAATGGCAAAAATCTTGGTTGTATTTTCTGGTGAAAGCCTCAAGTATAGCCCTAAACGACAACACTTTGTGTGCCCTTTTAGTTTCTCTGACACTAATAGGCAATCTTACCTTGTAAGTGGTTCATAATACTGGTCTAAGGCAGGTCCCCTCAAACTCTAGGCTCAATCCACAGGCCAAATCCTATTTGATGCCTGTTTTTGCAAGGCCTGTGAGCTAAGAATGGTTTCCGCACTTCTTCATGGTTAAAGAATTCAATTAAGAATAATATCTGCATGTATTTTTCAGCTTTCCATCATTAAAACAAATATCTGAGATGATTGGTTTATGAAAAGAAAAGGTTTACTTGGCTTATAGGGTTAGAGGTTTATGTCAGTGATTAGTTGATCTCGTTGCTTTTGAGCTTGTAGCAAGGCTGCACAGCACAGCAGGAAAGTGTGGCCAGGAAGCGGAAAAGTGAAAGAACAAGAGAGCAAGGCCCCACATCTCCTTTGAGGGGCACCCCCAGTGACCTAACTTCCTCTCCCTAAACCCCAGCTCTTAAAGTTTCCACCACCTCTCAAAAGCACCAAGCTGGGGACCAAAACTTTAACACATGGGCCCTTGGGGAACATTTAAGATTCAAGCTATAACACTGTTACACATGGAAATTAGATGAAATTCAGATTCACAGGTCCATAAATGTTACTGGAACACAGCTATGTTTATTCTGTAATGTATCATCTATGGCTGTTCCTGTGCTGTAATGGCGTGGTTAAGCAGAATGACCTTGATTATATGGCCCATAGAGCCTAAATGTTAACCATCTGGACCTTATAAAAGTAGTCGGTCAGTGGTAGGAAGTAATTTATCAAGCTGTATATCAGATTATAGTCTCAGATTCTGCATCTTTAGATAATTCAACCCATAGAGAGTCTCCCTGGATGAGTAAACGACCTCCAAACCACCATGATTATGGGAATGTGCAGGATTCCTTTAAAAAAATGATTATTTCATGATAATCTCTTCCATCTACATGTCATTTAAAAATTTATAAAGCTTTCCCACTGATAAGGCCTCACTTAACTCTTATAAATAGTCCAACATGGTAGGTAGGATATTTATCTCCATTTTCTAGATATAGAAACTGGAGTGTATAATATAAGCATTTAAACAAAGTAACTACCTGAGCTGTGATATAAAACTACATATTCTGACTCCATGCCCAGTGATTTTAAAGCACTTTCTTGGAATTCTAATAGGGAACAATCAATGCCATTGGCTCTGAAACACAGAATTGGAACTGGGAAAGGCAAAGCTCAAAAGCAAGTGTTTAGATAGAAACCCCAAGCAGTCTGTGAACCAGCAACAGAGAAAAAGGAGGAAGAAGAGATCAGGAGGAAGGAAAGAGGAGGGAGAGGATGAAGATGGAGCGATGCAGATCAGTCAGGGTTGACTAGGGAAACAGATGTAACACAGGATATACAAACATCTAAGGAAATCCGGTCAGCCGCAGAACTGGATGAGGAAGTGCGGAAGGGTCTGCGCGCTAGAGGCTGAAGGGTCCGGCCCAAGGGCTGCAGCTCACCGCCGTGTCCCGTGCAAGTCTGTATCAGGAAGCCAATGGGTCTGAAACAGAAGGCTGGAGAGTCTATGACAAAGGCTGAAGAGTCCCAGGCGGAAGCCAAACGGTCTGTGTCAGAAGCCAGGAGATGATGTCCAAGCTGAAGGCGAAGACCCGAGTTCCTCCAAAGAACCAGCAATCAGTCCCTCCTCATTGGCCTTTCACTAGATGAGGCTGCTCCCCTGGGGTGGGAGTAGACTGGGACCATCTTCGCACCCTCCTCTTGCACAGGCTGAGATTAAAAAGTAAGGCCCCCGATCCCCTGCTGGATCACTTAGTTAAATTTCTGCCCTTCTCAAATTGACAGTAAGGGAGAAGGGTGAGGGCTTGTCCTCTACACCCCAGGATGGGAAGCAGCTGACTCACTTAGCTAAACTGCTAGACTTCTCAAGTTGACACAGAGTATAATCCAAAACAAACAGGGAGAGGGGAAGGGGAGAGGGAAGGAGAAACAAGCTCTGTCTTCTAACTGAAGGATGGATTCCTTCTCGGCTGTCTTCCCTCCCTGTCCTATGTCTGCCTTCCCAGATGGACCAGGTTGGCCCCTTCTTCCCAAGCATCCCTCAAGCCTGCAGTGGCCAGAAAGAAAGATCACTGCTTCTACATTTTCCAATCATGTGTACCCAGTTTAACTTTCCACTGCAAGGTGGTGTCTGGAAAGGACACAACCCTAAATAAAGAAGTAAATTAAGGGCCATTCACTTATCAGTAACAACAGCATTTTTTGCAAAGTTCTGTGCAGTTGGCATGCTTATTTCCTAAAGAAGCTACCAAGTTTTGAGCCTGACAGACCCCTCCAAAGGACTCATTATGGTTGCTGATGAGCTGAGAGGAAAAGAATAGATCCTGAGGGATCTAACTTCGTCACCTGATTAATCTAGCAGTGCAAGCTTAATATGATGGCATTATCGGGATGTGACAGGGAGAGGAGGTAGGGTAAGTAGAAGACAGTGGACCAGGGGGACTATATCTGGTCTCTCTCTCTCTCTCTCTCTCTCTCTCTCTCTCTTCCTTTCCCTTTTGTTCTCCTTCTCCTTCTTCCTCTGCTTCCCAACTGCCATAAGACAGAGTAGCTTGCATGATGTTCATCTCACAACAATGGTTTGAAGCCTCTGGAACCATAAGCCAAAATAAATCTATCCTCCCTTCATTTTCCCATGTATTTTCTCACAGCAATGAAAAGGTGACTTACACAGAAGCCCATTCCCCAGATATGACCAGTTTCCTCTGCAGAGTAGGTAGAGTGGAGGAGGGAAGGGAGACCAACCTTGGGTGATCTCATGGGACCTGGTGAGCATCTGAGAGTTTCCGGGGTGGTTACCATGACACCTGGTCACCATGCTTCCAACTCGTAATCAGCACCTGCTCTCCTGCCCTTGAAGGCAGCCAGCCTTGTCTACATTTGCTTAAAAAAAGTTTCACATGTTGTCAAAGTTTGCTACTAGGCAGGCAATTTTTCTGACCTCCAAAAAACCCTTTAATTACAAAGTCTAAATCAAGTCATGTGCACTTGACTAATCTATCAAGGTAGTCATCAACAGGATGATTAATGAGAGTTTAAGAATGCAAAACAATGCTGGCAACAGCTCCAAAATAGAGGGAAGCTCAAAATGACCTGGCCACAAAGCAGCACCAACAAGGTACACTGATAAAATGGTCCATAGAAAAGTGTTTCAAACTGGCCCTGGGAGTTTAAAATACTTAAAGGGGGAAAAAAACCTATCATCCTCAGAACTTCATAATTCTGAAGTACATGTAGCATAAAACAAACACAAAAGAAACACCATTTAAAAACCACAGGCTAGTCATTAAACAGTACTTTTAAATAGCTCACACAGAAAGCAATTTCTCTGTTAAGTTTATTTACACAGATAAACAGAGTGTAAAATTACAACTAAGGAAAAATGGACACGCCCCCAGAGAGACAGAGCTGCAATTCCAGAGTGACAGCTTTGGGCATGCAGGACTGAACAGCAGACTGGAGCAGGGCAGGCTTTTTGGCTCAAATCTAAAGACAGGAAGTTGATGAAAGAAATACAAGTGTGTCAACACTGAGATGCAGATGTTTTTAAGAACTAGTGGAACGTGAACTAACTGTGGGAAGGAAGCGACTCTTGCAGTGTGTGTTTGGGGGACCAGCCCCTGGGACCCTCCCAGTATTTATTGGTGGTAACTATTTTTCACCTGAACCTCTTCCGAGACAGTGCTAATCTTCCTAACCACTAAAACCAGATGCTGAGCAACTTAGTGAATAGGGGCCTAAAAGAGAGGGAAGAAAGCCAAGTCCGTGGGTCTGAAGAAGCCTTTTCTGTGGGCAGGATGTGGCTCCTGCAGTGCTGTTCACTGCCCTTTCCCCAGCTCACACAAAATCCCCATGGGCAGCCAGCAGCCAGTGCTGTCCCTGTCTGGGTAGGAGGATCTTTTGAGCGGCAGACAGAGGAGGGCTGCGCTCCGATCCAGCAGCTGGTTTTGTTCCTTTGTTGTCATTGTTGTTGCTGTTGTAAAAATGACAGCTCAGACAGCACATTCCAAAAGCAGCTGTCTGTATGAGTCCGGGCACAGCTTCAGACCAGGCCTGCGGACAGGAGAGGTGTGAGAGGACTAACGGAAGACGTGGAAAGCAAAGCTGAAAGAGTCCATTCCAAGCTCCAGCTTACGCTGCTGGATGACTTGGCAGAGCCCAGCAGAGACCAGGCTTCTGGAGATGACGGAGCTGCCGGGAACAGAAGACAGCCACAGTGATAAACGCAGCTGAAGACACACAACAAAGACCACGCCCTCTGACACCTAGCAAAAGATGGGGAATCACTTTGAAAGAAAGGGTGACCTACTAAGGAATCGTATGCCATATAACTTGGTGCTGTTCATTTCCCATATTCCTGATCCAGAACTTTATCCTGTAGTACTGGGGAAGCCAAGTGGGCAGCCGAATTAATATGTTGAGGTCCAACAGCAAATAATTATTTGCGTGTCTGTATGAGTTGATGAGTAATTCACATACTGTGGATGGTGTGCCAGCCTCGGGGGTGGAACCAAGAAGGCACTATGGTGTGTCCTTCCTTGGAATTCTGAGCCAGTTTGCCATGAAGTACCTTGGAAGCACCTTGGAACAGAGCGGAGCAGTAACCAGGACAAAGAAATGGACCTCCGGCCCAGAAGTCCCTGGGCTTCCCCAGCACAGTTTGTATCTTAAGATTTACAGGGGCTGCCTGTTTCGCAAGAGTATCCTTATTTGAAACCTGACATCTATCTCCCCTTCTGACCAGATGGAAACTGCACCAGACAACAGTGAGAAAGCCAGGCTGAGTATCAGGATTCCCTTTGCCTGTTAATCCTTAGAATCCCTAACCAGATGGGTCTTTTCTATTCAGTGGGTTTCTCTGTATATTTGTCTAGTGCTTGAAACACTTAAACACTATTTACCCCATTAGTATACACAAACTTTATTTAACATATCATTTTGCACACATGTACATGTTAACCTTAAATTTATTAACAGAATTATCTTAAACATTAAATCAAAATATTGAAACCACAGGTTTAAATTTATTTCTGCACCATCTTTGCATATAGTCTCGCCTACGACTCTTATACATTCCTGATGCTTATTTCAGCATTTTCGTAGGAGTCAAGTGCATTCCAGACCAACAATAGAGATTACCACCTCAGATCAGCAGAGGATGCAGATGCTGACTTAGAAACCAATTGATTCTGGGCTGGGTGATAAGCACACTGAATTTTCTCTACCTAAGTGTTACTTACTACACATGTAAGCCCCCCTCTTTTAAGCCCCTTCTTTGCATAAAGCCCTCTTCACTTTTGTGCTTTTTCCCCAAATAAATACGGTCTCTAAGTGATGCTGAGTTAGTGTCTCGTAACTCACCATCCCACCAGTGTTGTTCCTTGACCTCCTCTGCAGGCAATCTCTAAAACTTACATCTGCTGGGTTTATCTCGACCTGTGTCAGAAGGGCCCTGATGAATTTGGTCTGCGTAGTTGAGGCTCAGCTTTGCAATAGTCAGCTAACTTGTCATCTTTCTACTTGTGTATTTTGTGCAGTTGCTAAACTGATCTGCTGGGGTCCATCTTTCTACTTGAATTTTTAAATAGGACCAATTGAACTGACTGGTGCTTCTGTTCTATTTTTCCCAAGACTATTTGGCTCATTCACAACACTTTGTCCTTACTCCTACTTGCTTACAAAGATAGAGTAAACCACAAAATTCTCTGTGTTCTAGCCATATGGATAAAACCATTCTCAGTTTCCAAATAACTAAGAATGTGGCTTCATGCACATCTAGTACTTAGGGTGTAACCCGATTTCCTTCTTATCTCTTTAATCTCCCAGACATGACAGGCCTGCTAAGTAATTGTAAGAGACAGTCACAAGAGTGCAGGTCCACAAGAGCTCAAAACTGCAGATGCCATATTTCTTCCTACTCCCAGAGACTGCCTGGGATTGTGAATACCGTTCACCCCAACCAGCAAAGGAGAGGATGCTGGAACGCCTCCTCCTGACCTGCCCGTCTCTGTAACAGAGTAATATCACAGGTCTCATAGGACTTCCTGTTTGAAATGCCAAGACTGGGATAGCTATAGAAGATTTCGGGTCTGCTGAGTCCCATTTCTCAGGGCTGTGAAGGGGAGGGCACCATGCCCCAGCCTGGCAAGGTGCCCAAGAGAGCTCTTGAGTGTCAGCTTGATGTTCCATGGGGCAGCACACAGGCTTTGACAGTAAACTGCGTGGATGCAGATGAAAGGAAGCTGTCATGTGATGACCTTGGTGTTCTGCAGGGGGAAGTCAGCAATTTGCCAGGCCCTGACCACAGGCAGACTAAGGGTCTCTCACAGAACTGGGATGTGGCCAGGACAGGCAGAGCTTCAGAGTTTCGATCTAAGCACTCTTGATGAGAAGAGGAACCTCCGGGCCAGAAATGCAATGTGTTCTAATTATGGCCACAAAACTAGCCTATGACAGAACCCAGTAGGACACTCCTAGGCAAACACTGCTTCTTCTTCAAGCATGAAAACCATTATGAGAACTCACCCAATTTTAGGCCCAAAATATCACAGAAACCAAGACCAGAGTCTCCTCTTCACACCACATTTCTACTGTGCTGAGGGCCGCTCTCCCAGCAGCCCTTCCCACTTCCCCTACTGCCCAAGACCCTATAAAAAAGATCAACAGTTTCATAAACCTGCTATTATGATGAAATTTAATTTATACAGAGGCATAGTAAGAGTGTAGCAAAAATAACTAAAATAAAATAGAATAAGCACAGCAATAGACTATATTAAAATGTCAACATCACTACAATTGCACTTTACAGCCATTACAAAGTAGAATAAAGCCTACTTGGTAAACAGCACTAAGATACTACAAAACTCAGTGTGGTAACTGAGACGGTTACTAGGTGACTAAAGGGAAGGTGGAATATACAGTGTGGATTCACTGCACAAAGGACTGACTCACATTTCAGGAGGGGCAGAATGGGATGGCATGAGACTCTTATCATGCAACACAGAACCATGTGCAGTTTAAAACTTATGCATTGTTTCTTTCTGGAATTTTTCACTTAATATTTTCAGGCCATGTTAGTAACTGAAGCCTTAATAAAACTAAAGATAGGGGGATACTATTCTATTTCCATAGGGCATTGAAAGGAAGCCCTTCTGCAAGAAAAGCTTTAGTAAAGATGCAAACAGCCCAAGTGACTTGGATCCCTAGAGCTCAAAAGCTTGCTGCCAACAGCTTGATCTTCTGGGCTTTTCTCCAAATATAGAAAAGCTTGGAACAGACAGCCAATTCCAGTCAGAAAAAGGCCAGCATCTTGCCACCCCTGCACTGGGATCAGCTGCCTGGGTTCTAGATCACTGGATGCGGGGAAATGAGTGAAAGGCAGGAGGCCACAGCTATGGCCCTGCAAACCACTGCCTCTACATTGCATCCATGCCAGAGGAAGGAAGGAGAGCAAGGATGAGAACACAAAAGTCAACAACTTTATAATGGTAAGAACTCAGCACTTGGGGAGCCTGAGACAGGAGCATCAAAATTCTCACCCAGCCACGGCAACTTAAGAGACTTAACAAGACCCTTTCTCAGAAATTAAAAAAGGGCTGGGGATGTAGCCCAATGTGAAGAAGGTGGGAAGGGAGGAAGGAAGGGAGGAAGGGAGGAAGGGAGGGAGGGAGGAAGGGAGGAAAGAAGGGAATGGGTCTGTGGTAATTCACAGTGGAAACTGTCAGGGACTGCGGCATTCACCCCACTCCTACAGGGAATCCACCAGCCTGCTGTCCATCTCCATCTGACTGTCACATGGGATGGTGAGACGTGAGGTGCCTGATCTCCTAATTTTCCAAAAGAAAACTAGAGCTCCTAAGATAGAGGTATTGCCTCCTAATTTGTAAGCATGGCAACTAGCCAAAGTGTTTTTAAACACTAAACAACAAAATAAAATTGACAGCTACAAATGACACCGGAGCCACTAATTTGCAGCCTGTGCTACAGAGAGGAGCATCCAGCAGGCTGCCGCGTGCCCTCTGCACGGCTCCTGCCCCACCGCACTCCCACCTTGACGCAGAGTGTCTCCAAGAAACACTGCACAGAACGTTTGCTGTCACCATCCTTAATACCAAAGTGGCCTTACTGCACGAGCCTCCAAGAAGGTTAAACATCGTCCTTCTGCATCCAATTGTTCAATCTGTAATATTCTCACTGGCGCAACAGCCGTGTCTGCTGAACACCATCTGGGTACCTGGAATTGCTAGTGATATTTGGTGCCAGTTTTCATCCAAATATGTTTAAATGCCTTTTAAGACCTAAAAACATCACTAAAATGTATATTTCTAAAAGAAAGCAAAGAAGCAAAAATCTAGTATAAATTACTCTGGAGATGAAACCACATCTGACTTAAGATAATATACAGTATCTATTACCAATAGAAAGTATAGGAATTGGTTTGAATAGTGTTTAAACTCAGGTTTTCCCTTTAGAAATTGGGTGCTGGCCCAAAGAATTGAGTGCAAATTTGTTTGAGAAGTAATCCTAGAAAGCACCAGAAAGAGAAGGAAGAAAAAGAAGCCAATCCAGGTAACCACTGTGGGCAGTTGAGGCACCATTGGTCCAGGGACTCAAGGCTCGGGCCTTTGGGACATGCCTCAATAATGTCACAGACCAGAGAGGAAGAAACAGGAATACTGCTCTCTCAGAAGCCATCTGCTCCTATGAAGAGTTCTGCCTCGAGGCACTGGCTCTCTGCATTTCTGGGTCAACTATGTTAACCCGACAAGCTTACTCCTACATTCTCAGAAAGCCCTCAAGCACAGTCACACATGTTTGCAAAAAAAATCTTTCGAGCGAATGAATGCCTTGTACCTTAGTGCATTCAGGCTGCTATCACCAAAGACCTCAGACTGAGTAATTAATAAACGACAGGAATTTCTTGTTCACAGTTCTAGTGCTGGGTCATCCAAAATCAAGGTCTCAGCAGACTCCATGCCTCATGAGGGCTGCTGTCTGCTTCACAGATGGTGGCTTCTAGCTGTGTCCTCACTTAGAGGAAGGACAAACCAGCTCCTTCAGATCTCAGCGTTTTCCCTCTGGGGCAGGAATGTGGGTGGGGTTTAGCTGGAGGAAGGTCTCTCGCACAGGTGACCAAGGTAGGCTGCAGCCTTCTCACGCTTGGCTGGGATGAGCTGGTTCCAAACAAGTGAGCACCAGCCTCTGGGCTGGCCTCCACCGATCCCTTCCCAAGCTCCCCCTGCAGCCAGCAGCGGCATTCAGGTCTCCCATGCAGCTGGCCAGAGATCTCATGTCTTTGCCAGATGGGTCTCTCCACAGAGCTAAGCTGCTCCCAAGGCGGTGTGCTTTCCCCAGAGCCAGGGCCCTGAGAAGTAGGAGAGGGCAAGAAGGACAGATGATATAGTCTTTCTGCAGCCTTTCTCAGAAGCATCACCCCAGTACTGTCGCCCTGTTGGACTGCTAGGAAGGAAGTCGCTAAGCCCCTGGGGGAAGGGTTAGTGCTGGATGGAAAATACGAGGAGGAGGGATTTTAGGGACCACATTGGAGGCCACCTGACACAAGGGAATGACAGAGCACAAAGCCGCAGGACCCTGTCTTTGTGTGTTTCAGGGAAGCATGAAGATAATGTTGAGTTATGAAAGGTGAAAACGTTCTAGAGGTCTGGTGCACAGCAATGTCAATGTACCTCGTGGTAC
Source organism: Hydrochoerus hydrochaeris (assembly GCA_004027455.1). Classification (NCBI taxonomy): domain Eukaryota; kingdom Metazoa; phylum Chordata; class Mammalia; order Rodentia; family Hydrochaeridae; genus Hydrochoerus; species Hydrochoerus hydrochaeris. Next base: position 348,362 of record PVLA01000549.1, read on the forward strand.
CAAACTCCACGCTTAAAAGTGGTTACGTGACTTATATTATATTATATTATATTATAAAAAATACACACAACATAAAATTTGTTGTGTGTATTTTTTATAATATAAATACAATAAATCAACACATATATACATAACAAGGGGAAAATGGCTTTAATTTTATTTTTATTTATTTTTTTTTTTTACCAGGATTGAACTCACAACTTCACACTTGCCAGGCAGGCCCTTATGCCACTGAGCTAAATCCTCTTTTTGAAAATGGCTTTAAAAATAAATACAAACCTTGAAAGAAATGAAATCAGCATTGCTAAAGTTTCGAGGGTGATGACTACAAGATCAGACTGCAAGATTAGAGATATGTAACTTCCAAGCTAGTAAAATTTTTAAAAAATTATAACATTCAATAAATCCAAAAGAATACTGGAAAGAAGAGAGGAAAATAAGATGAGAACTAATTATAAAGATAGTAGAGGTCATAATAAATAAAAACTAACATTTTTACAATCAGCTCGCTGCTCTATAAAGAAATACACCTAAAATATAGATCTACAATAAAATATATTTAGTCTTTTTGAGACAGGGTCTCACTATGCTGTTCCGGCTGGCCTTGAAGTCATTTTGTAGCCCAGGCTGACCTCCTGCCTCAGCCTTCTGAGTGCTGGGATTACAGGTGTGCACTACCTCACCTGGCTCATGAACATTATATTTAATGGTAAAATATAGGATTTTTTTGTCTAAAATCAAGATCGTACCTCATCTCCACCACTTTTATTCAAACTGTACTTAAGGCACCCACCAGAACTGTAACATGAAAAAAATACTTAAGGATTTGAAAGAGGGAAAGCAAAAATGTTACAGCATGCATTCAATATGACTGTCACACAGGAAACCTAACTGACAATTTCTGGAATTAATGAGAGTTTAATTAACAATTAATCTGGGTTCTAGTTTATTGCACTAATCCAGGAATAGCTGGTATACATCCCTTTAATTCATTTGTCTTCACGGCTGAGAATAACATAAGTTTGGACTACAATTGTATCCCTTCTTCTCTTGATGAATATTTAGGTTGCTTCTAAACTGTTTTCATCACGAATTGCGTGAACATCTGTTATTCTTGGCCCATGTGTCAGACCCCACCCCCCGGACTTTTCTTTCTCCACTTCTCTGAAGCTCAAGCCTGGGAAAAGACATTCAGAATAGTTTCTCTACCATCCTCAGATTTGTCTAGTGATACTGCCACACACACTAACAGTTTTTAAATGTTACATTCTGAAAACACATGGACAGATGGCAAGAAAAGGCTGAACAATATCCAAATGGTTACAGCTACCGTGCTAAGAAGGGCGCGGTGGAGTCACCCTCCTTGCGACTGACGCTGCTGTGAGACGGAGGAGCTCCTGCACGGTGGCCACCCGGGGGCTGGCGCTGGCCAGTGCTGACAAGGGCTCCATCCTCATGTCCTCATCCGGAGTCTTGCTTCCCGTCTTATTTTTCATGGCGACTTTCCATCTGTCAATATAATTCCTGTTATGTTTTTAGAAAACCAGTTTTTAGTCCTCTAATGTGTATTCAGGAGACAGGGAAACAAGTCCTTTCCTTCATTAGGAATTTATTTGGCTGTCAAAAAACAACGCCAAGCCTAAGGCGCTTGCTTCTTTTCTCTCCTGGTATTATCTTGCAAAGATAACCCTATGCCATTCATGCCCACAGAATCCTATTACCAGCTGTCCTACGTTACACCAACGGTGTCGGTGACGTGCAGACAAGCAGTGAGGAGTTTCCCATGGAAACCTTCTCTCCCTCCTGGCAGGGAGAGCTCTCTTGCTGGGCTGGGGCAGCCAGCAGACTCATTCTAGCTCCTTCTCACTGCTAGAAGACACACAAGAAGGCCCAGTGAACTGGTTTTGGGAATGAAGGTTTCAGTTTCCTTGATTTCAGTCCATGATATCCCACTGGGCACCCACCTTGCCTGTTCTGGAATTCCACGCCTAGAGAGGGGGCGGCAGCCAGAGCTATTGGGTTTCTTCTTTCCTGTGGAAGACCAGGTCTGTGCTTTTCCCTGAAATCCTAGGAGCCACATCCAGAAGCCACGTCTGCTCTGCTAACACAGGACAGGAGGCCAGTGTTGAACCATCTGTGTCAGTAGGATGACTTCCTGGGAAACCTGTAAATTGACTTTTTCCTCCTGTGGGTCAATTAGGAGACTGAAGGTGGAGTGAACAAAAGCAACCAAAAAACCAAAACCCCACATTAAGTTGATCGAATACTAGAAAGCATTTGGGAAACAATTCTCAAGAGTTAACGCTTGTTCTTCAGGCCTCAGTGTGTAGGCAAAATCACCTCCAATGTGTTGAATGCACCACTGGAAAAGAAAGAAGGTGTCCAAGCTGCTCCCTGCCCTATACAGCATTAAGAATTAGCTGTGGCTGTTTTGTTCCTCATGGTACTGATCATTTCATAGGTGTCTTGCCAGACCCTGAGGGCTGAGTCACTGTAGAAGTGGTTGACCACATCTTGAACTTCCAGGACCTCTGATTTCTCCTTAGGAAGCCAGACTCTCCAACCAAAATGTGTGAAGAGGACCTGCTTCCTGGGTCCCTGGAACATCCGATGCACAGTCACTGTGGAAAACAGCTGGGCAGTTGATTATAGAATTAATTATATGCTCACCATGTGACCTAGCAGTCCCATGCCTGGGCATTTATCCCAGAGAAACTTCTACATGAATGGTCATGACAGACTCACTGGCACTAGACAAATGTCCCTGCCTTTCTAGGATCCTTATGGAGATGCTCTTATGGAGACCTTTAAGGTCTGTGCATAGCCAAACAAATGGCACCCATAAGCCATTGCTCTGCACCCAAGCATGGGGCTCCTCGTGAGTCCTGCAGGTAAGCTGGACTCCTGAAGATGCCCCTGCCACAGTGGCCTCGGTCCTCCCAGCCCCATGCCTTCCTTTCGCATCTGCCAATACCACGTTGGGGTTTTTGTTTTTGTAACTTTTTACCGATGCGTCCTGTCTTAGCCTCCCCCATCTTCCACCAACCCTTGCTTAGCTTAATCTTCTTCCACACCAGACCTGTCTCATCCAAACCTTCCTGTACCTAGGAGGGGGTTTGGTAGAGAGCTGACATACAAACAACGGAATAGAAAAAAGTTCTCTCGGGGTTGTTGTGGGATCCTGCCTGGACAGAGCCTTGCTTTCTTTAAAGACTTCTTGAGGAGCCACTTGAACAGCCCTTGAAGCCTAACAAGTTTGGGTCTCATTCTATCTTCCCAGAACTAAGGCAAGGGGGAACATGTTGCTTCTCTGGAGACAGAAAACAAAATGAGAGGGGGCGGCAGCCAGGCATAGACAGTCAAGCGGTTGAGGGGCTTAGGTGTACTCGCTGAGGCTCCCTAAATCATCATGAGTTGTATAAAACTTGGTGTATGGTTTGTAAAGAGATTTATTAGGAAAACGATGGTTCAGCTCTGATCCTGGCGGGACACACTGCAGAGCTAGGGCTCCACCTATTAGAGTGCATACTCAGGAAACCAGCAGAGCCCGACAGGGCTCCTGACAGTGGTTTTCAAGTGAGGTGAGGCAATAGAAGCATCTGGGCCATGTCTAAAATCTTGATGCCGAGGTAGCACCCAGAAACACTAACTCAAGACTGTCTGGTTTGGCACAAGGCACTGGTAATTTTCTAATGTTCCCCATGGGATCCCACATGTCCTGTGTTTGAGAGTCACTCACAAAGACCATCCCTAACCACAGGGTGCAGTCTCATTCACAGCAGTCTCCTCTCAGCCTCAGAGGTGCCAGTGGACACCTAGAACCATCCAGAGTGCTGGACCTTGTTCATACTGTATTTGTATTTCTTACCACAGATCTTAGCAATCTCAACCTATTCTCTTTCTGATTGAGCTGAGAACTTGTGTCTTTTAACTTAATGGAAGCACTTTACAGCTTCCCTTTGACGTGTTTGAATTCATAGTATGGCTGCTTTTATCCTTTGAGGTCATTACTAAGGCAAATCAAGGCTGCTTGAAGACAAACCCTCTGATAGCTGATCAGATAACAAAGACCTGCTAAGTGACCAGTGAGTGAATGTGTACGTGTGGGTACACTGGGCAAAAGATGATTCCCGTCCCAACAAGGATGGATCAAGGTTTCATCACAGGATTCAGAATGGCATGCAGTTTAAAATTTACATATTGTTTACATTCGAAATTTCTATTCATTATTTTTAGGCTGTAGTTAATTAAAACTTCAGGTAAGGAGGGGCTACTGTCTTATGACACAAAAATTGTGTCCTCTTACACAATGGAAGTCACACAGGTTATTCTAGAGGCCTGGATTCAGAGACAAAGGTACCTGCAAGTTCCTACACTTTTCTGTTCTTAAAAAAGGCTATTTTAATGAATTCCTTTGCTTTTGCAGCTGGAAGCAAACAAGTGAGAAATCCAGCCTGTTCAGTTTAGCAACTCCAACATACCTTCACACTCAAAAGCACATTTGCCAGTTACCAGGCAGCTTGCAGGGCACTGGGGCTCTTAATCTCTCATTTCACAAATAGCAGCTATTCCACCTTGGTAGTATTAATTCTATTTTTATTACCTTTGATATCAAGAATTGCGTTTAAGCTCCTATACATCTCAGATGAAAAACAAGAAACTGGTTCATATACACAAGTTTGAGTGTATGAATCAAGTCCTAGTGTAAGGCCAGCAGAACAGACTTGAATGGGAAGAGAATAACTATTATTTTAAGTGCTGACCCATCAGGGCCTTGCTGTGTTACTCTATAGCAACAAGATTTGATAAGAAAAAAAGAGACATCAGGACATAATGGAAAAACAGAGTTAGAATACATTCGCCACATCACATGTTACTTCGTTTTCCATGATGGTAGCGGGGAAGAGAGAAGGAGGTAGGAGGAACAGAGAACTCCAGAACAGAACCACATGAAAGTTAACTCTGTGTTGTGATGATAATGAACTTCCAGCAAGAGCTTTTCGCCAAAGCCTGAAGCATCAGCCTCTTTTAGGGATCTACAGTAACCCTTGAGCATTATCCTCAGTTCACGCAAGAAATTTAAAACACCCCAGCCAAAACACAGACACACAAGAAGACACACTATTAGATCACTGCACAAAGAGATCTGACTCATAAACAGAATAGAAGCTTGCAGAGGTGATCATCAGCCCACCTAAAGGAAGATGTTGAAATCAAGGTCTGTTTGTTATTTGATTTTATTTCAAAACACATTCTCAAAGGAATGGAAATATCTGCTAGTATGTGATCTCAGACAACGAGCTGTTAAACCAATTCAGAAAGTCCCTCCCAGGTACCAGAGCAAGTATTTCTATTCCTTTCAAGACAAATTAATGCACCAACACCTTCTCAGAAAGCATTTCCAAGTATGCAAATCAGACAAATATCACCAGCCTTATAACCTCGGTTCCAAGCAATTCTGACACCCACCAAAGTCATAGCTGGAAACAAAAGCCCTTCTCTCTGCTGTCTTCCATGATCACCCATTCACCTGTTCCTCTCTCCTTTCCATCAGCTTATCTAACCAACTGATACCATTGTCACAGCCATCTGATTAGACTGTAGTTGTCTGTATTAAAACATAGTTCTCAACCTCTCACAGCTTACATCCTGGTACAAAAGAACAACATGGCAAAAATTCCCACTCTGCAAGCTGATTTTTAAAAAACATGATAAAGGCGCACACAGCATGCCGTGGGAGTCCAGAGGACAGGAAGGTAGGGATGCCCAGACAGCATCCAGGAGAGGATGTGGTTGAACCAGGGTGTGAAAATTGAGAAGAGAGGAGAGAAGCAATCACAGTTTTACTATGTGAGACACCACCTCTCACTGGATACTTACAGGAAGTTAACAAAACAAACACATCTTCTTGACACCGATGTTCTCCTGGGTCAACTTGTTTTCTTCTAACAGTGCATGCAGGAAGCAATACCAACTCTTAAAATAAAGTAGGTTACAGGAAACAAGCCATGAAGGTGAAAGTACATTAGAAAAGTGTCAGCCTTGGACATGAACAGGGTAAGGCAGGAGGTGGGAGGTGAGAGGGCTGTTAGCTCCTTTCACTGTGATTCTGCTATAAAATTGCACCCTACTGGGAGAAAGTAGGCCAATTTCCAAGTGTTTAAAACCCAAGAAACAACAGAAATGGAGGTATAAATATATACCTGTGCATGCACACACACACACGCATATACACAAACACACACATGTATGAAATTAGTGAAGTCTGAATAAGCTCTGTGGAATGTAACAGTGTCAACATTCTGGTTTTGCCATTACCCTATATAGACCATGGGGGAAAGGCACGTGATATCCTTCTGTATCTTTTTGCAACTTATTATGATAATTTAATTATCTCAAAAAAAGTGAAAAGAAAAACCTTTAGCAGAACTACAGTTTTGACAAATAGAACTGACTGCATAAAAGTCACCTCCTGTATGCCTCAAACCCCTCAACCAGCAACACAGAGGCTGCAGGACACAGAGCGCTATCCAGACTCCAAGACTTAGTGACACAGATTTCAAGCTGCCTGAGACCACACCAAGTAGACCCCAGCAAGATGCCCCTGTGTCCCACAGTCCTCGGCTGAGGTATTGTGTTTCTAGAGACTGTGATGCTACTTGAAAGCCCACTGCTGGCTCAAGAGTATCAAGGCAAGAGACCCATCCTGTGGACCACTGCCCACATCCAGTCAGCCCAAGAGAAGTCAGGCCATTAAGAGAACATAGCATTAAGTAATGCCTGATAGATTAGTTAAGTATTCTCTGGGTGTGTCGAGGTGGGTCATGAAGACATGTCCGTGGATCCTATACCTGGTCCCTGGCCCCTTTCTCCCCCATGCTGTTCCCCTGCTCTGCTTTCTGGCTCCCATGAACCAAGCACTTTGGTCTGCCACACCCTTCCACCATAATGTTCCTGCTTTGAAGCCCACCAACCATGGACTGAGTGTCCTTAAACTGTGAGTTAAATTAAACCTTTCCTCCTTTGGATTGTGGGAATCAGATATTGGATAGCCACAGAGTAAAGCTGAGTAATAGAAGACATATGTCGTGAAAACAGCTCAGGAGATGGGATTTATTAAGTGTCTGCTCTTTCTAAGCCCAGCTTGTCTTTCCAAAAATACTCAAAAAAAAAAAAAAAAAGAACCCCAGTTAGGAGCAATTTGATTTTTGCACCCTTCTGCTTGCATGTGCTACTAGCCGCTTTTCTGGGGCCTTTCCTCACTCTAGCAGGACTGATGCTCTGTTGCTCTGTGTCTGGAAAGCGTCTGCCTTCTGGAACCTTTCAGGAGATGGGGGCTACTGAGCAGTTTGGGGCATGCTGAGTTCACTCACTGCAGTCTCTCCTCCCTCAGGTCAGAAAGGTGGTGTGACCTAGAGGCCAAGGAAGAAATGTGCAAAATGAACAGATCTTCTATTTCAGTGAAGCTTTTACTTCCTCCCTCAGCCCCCTGCTGCTCAATAATGAAGCACAGTATTTAAAGGAGATTTGATCTCTGCCTTCAGAGTCCAGAATACGAACACTCCATTAGCTTTCAATATTATTATTTTAGAAGCTTCAAAATCTGGGTCAGGGATTTAGCTCAGCAGCACAAGTACCTGCTTGGCAAGCATAAGGTCATGAGTTCAATCCCCAGTACAAAAAAAAAAAAAAAAATTCTCCAAAATCAGATAATCTGATGTATGTGTATTAAAAGTTACTTGAGGCAAGGGTGCAGGGAAAACTCTCCCACCCTGATTGGTTCTTACACTGTGCAAGGTAACATAGGATCTCCACGTAACCCCCTATCTCTTATTTTGATATGTGGTCCTAGGGAATTTGCAGCAGAGGTAAAGCCTGGTAATTGAGAAAATAATTCTTTGTTAGCTACCAGGTTCCCTACCAGGGGTGATTTCATCCCTCCTGGGGACTTTGACAATGTGTGGAAACATTTTGAGTTGTCACAACGGGTTGTGTGTATGTGGTGGGGGTGGTGGGGAGGTGAAGGGTATCTAGAGAGTAGAGACCAGGGCTACTGCTAAACTGTCCTGTGGAGTACAGAAAGCAAAGATTATCTGAAATAAAATGTCAACAGTGATGAGACTAAAAAACCTTGCTTTAAGAGTCTAAATGAATTTATTTCAAATAACTGTTATTTTTCATTTAGCAAATATGTAATGATTTGGGACTTGGTATAATCTTAACATGTGATGCTTCTGGTGCTGGGAAGCCTGCTTTGCAGCCTTTAGGAGATGAATGACAAAGGTATACAAACGAATATAATGTAATACAGAGCGCAGGGAGTGTCTGAGTAGAAAAAAAATAAAATACAGGGAAGGGTATGTGTTTAAGAGGGTGAGTTTGGGGGCTGGGAGGAACTGATGCCACTCTCTCCAAGAAATCTGCAAACCACATTTATAGTCAAAGACATCATTCTTGCCTACAGACGCCAAACAACGTCTACCTAGGGAAGCTCACCAAATCCCTAAGTACTTTCTAAACAATCTGTCTTTCTGCTTCTATATGCATTTCCTCGGAAAGGCAAACTACTGCTTTCTTTATGGCTTTGTTCCTTATTCAGATGTCTTTCATGACAACAGTATTTTCCTAATGCCACACAAATGCTTTATTTCCTTTTCCTATCCTTGGATTGCTCTTCCTATTTATTCTTTAAAAATACTGACAAAGGCTGCCATGGTATTCTGGGATGCCAGGGCAAGAGGATAGCAAGTTCAGACCCAGCTACAGCAACTTAGTGACTTAGGAAGACATGACGTCAAGATTTTAGAATAAAAAAGGACTAGGGGTATAGGCCAGTGCAAAGGCTCTGCATTCAATTCCCACTGATGAAAGAAAAAAAAAAAAAAATATATATATATATATATATATATATATATATATATATATATAAACACACATTGTAGAGGAAATGAAATTCTGTAACCACTAATTAGGACAAAATGTACTTAACTTTTTTCTTTTTTTTTTGCCTCAGATGGCAACTTAATCCACAATTTTGAGATTTCATCTTCCTAAACATCCATTATTGTCCCCTGTTTTTGCAAGACTGAGTGCCAGTTATGCAGTAGGAATAGTTGTCTCCAAATCCTCCCCCCATCCCCAATCTTTTTTCTAGGCTGGAAGAAGCCCTGGGACTGCAAAAAAAAAAAAAAAATGCTATGTAAGAGTCAAATGAACCCAAGAAAAAAAGGACATTTTCCCTCAGGAAAATTAATGATCCAACCAAAAGGGTTTTGTTAAGATAAAGAGACATTCCTTGTCATATTTGCAAGGCTGGAGTTACTCAGTGATCATTCCCATGGCAAATATCATAGGCTGAGATGTTTCTTCTGGTTAGTAGTGGGATAAAATTGACAGAACTGGTTGCACAACTATTGTTGACAAAGGAGACCTCATAGCTAAGTTTATGAAATGGAACTATCCAATGCCAAAATCCTGCACAGAGATCATTCTGAGAAATCTTACAAATCCAATAATTAACATTCATACTTGACACGCTACCTTTTGACGCTCCCTGCACAATTTGAAGCAGCAATACATCTTCTTGTTTGCTCCCTTGCTTTTAACTCTGGGTTTGGATATTGACTCTTATACTTTCTAGAGCTGGGATCTACAGAAGTTAACACAACCTTTCTGAGTCTCTGTTTCCACATTAGTAAAATATCTTTGAAGATTACTCTTTATTCTACCAGTCTAGATCCCACCTGGAAAACAAAGACCATATCAATTATTTTAACAGAAAGAACTCAGTATAGGAAATTGATTAATCAGTCGTCAGAGAACCAAAAGAGAAACTGAGAAAGCAGCTACCACCCCAAGGTTTGGGAAACCAAAGAGAGCAAAGTTTGGGGTTATTAAAAGCTGAGTCCTAGAAGAAAAGAACCTTATGGGGCTGAGATAGACCACAGAGGACAGAGTGACCCCTCGCAATCCATGACTCTGGGCACTGCGAGCAATTGCTGTCACCAGGGTGGCGGCCGTCATTAGCACTGTTCTCGCCATGTACACAAAGCTAAGCCTGTGCTCTGGCTTTGTAGCCTCCATCTCTCTCTGGCACCCTGGCATCTGCAGATGGCAGCAAAGAAATACGATCGCAAAGAGTTCAGCTTCACAAAGCAGAGTACAGAAGACTGGACTTGGAGCTTAGAAATGGAAAACTTAATAGATGGCTCATTCATCCATTGATTACAGAGTGCATACTGTGTGTCTGACTGCGCTGGGTGCTAGGGAGTCTGGAGGATTAAGAAAAAGAACCTTATAAAGTGCATATGTCAGTACTAGTAGAAGAAAGATTTTCGCTCAGCTGTCTTCAAAGGAGAAGACTGCTACTGGGAATGAAAATTAGTGTCGCCATTATGGATAACAGTATGGAGCCTCCTGAAAAAACTAAAAGGAGACCCACTATACAATCAGCCACCCACTGTTGGGTATATATATCCAAAAGAAATGAAATGAGTATGTGCAAAGATACCTGTGCTCCATTACCAGAAATGGAGAAATTTTTATTTTCAGCAACAGGAATATGCCACGAGGATGTAATGTAAGTGAAATGAGTCAAGAACAGAAAGACAAATACTGTGTGTTCTCACTAATACATGGAAGCTAAGAAAGCTGACCTCATAAAAGTAGAGAATATAACAATGGTTGCCAGAGGCTAGAAAAGAAAAGGGGGACAGGAAAGAAAATATCTATTAACAGGAAAATACAGTGAGAAAGATTAACTTCAAGTGTTCTGAGCACAGTAGAGTGAGTATGGTTAACAATAATGATGATAAATTTCAAAATAGCTAGAAGAGAGGCTTGTAAATATTTTCAGAAAAGTGATTAATGTTTGAGATGACATGTATGTCAGTGGCCCTCAGTTGATGGCTGCACGTTGTACACGTGTTGAAATATCCTACTATACCCCATGAATATGTACAACTATGTGTCAACTGGGAAAAAAAAGCCATAATGTAAAACAATTAACTCTCTTGTCTTAGGTATGATGGGAAACATAAAGAAAAGGGAAATGGAAAGCAAAACTAACCAAAAGGAAAAGTGGAACCCTGGCTACTGCCTGGAAGGAGTTCCATGTTTAGTCTAAGTGTTGTGGGAGAAGTCATGCAGCAGAGTACATGTATTTTTGCACTTAAGAAAGTATTTCAGACGTAACTGTTTGAAGAATTCAGAGAAGCAAAAGGGCACTTCCAGGACAACCAGAGACACCATCACAGAAGGTGGAAGTGAGCAGCGCCTGGCATTTAACAACAGCCTCAAGGACCCAGATGGTTTGAAACAGGAGGAAGGACACAGACAAATCAAGCCTGGTGGGGCTCTTCTGGGCTCTCACGAGTGAAGGATAGATTTGTGATATGCAGTGTGGGTGGGAGACAGAACCCTCCTAGACTTTCCTGCGAGATACGGATGAGCCACTGGAGCATCTGAATGAGCAGAAGTTATGTTTAAGGTGTATTGTCTTTACAGTCTTCAGTACAGCTGACACAACACACTGCAAACAGTGGAACATTTGGAAAAATTATTATATGGAATGGGATGGGGTGGGACGGGGTGGGATAGGATAAAACAGAATTATGCCAGCGGGTCCCAACTTGGAAAATCTTCCTATTACTCTCTCTGCTTTAATTATAGTAATAAATACTTTATGAAATGTCTTTGAAATTAATGAGAAATTTTAAGGCCAAAAGTTCAAGAGCTAAAAGATTTCAAGTAATAACTTTTAAATGATGAAATCTGAATGACGAAAGTATTAGCAATTGACAATGTAATACAACAATCAATATGCAGTGCCCACCTGATGGATTGAGACACTGTTGTTAAAATGCATGTGACATTGACCAGCTGATGGTGACAAACCATAAAAGTGAATGTGACATTGTTTTGAAGAAACTGGGAGGAGCTGCTAAAAATATGACAGATTTGAAAATTTTTTAAAAGCAGGACATACTGATATATGCCTATAAGACCAGCAGTCAGTAAGACTGGACAGGAAGTCTGCAAAGTCAAGCCCAGCTGGGGGAACTTGGAGACTTGGTGAGACCATGTCTCAAAAATAAAAGTTAAAACAAAGCTCAGTGTGAAACCGCTGAGCTCAATCACCAGTACCACTAAGAAAAAAGGAAAAAGTACTGAGTGATACATTTTTACTAGTTGATGGAGACCACTGCAAAGCAGTTCTGAGCAGGATTTAAAATTAACCAATTGGCCTTCCATGTTCACTTGTGAGTCTGTTCCAGTGGGGCCTAGACTGTCCCCATCGGAAGATGGGCAGTGGATTCATAGCAAGTTAACCTCTACGCATCACTGGTCCTGGCTGAGGCCTATAGTGACCTGTGATGCCCTGATGCCTCAAAAGACATGACAAGGCCACAGTCAGGGACACTTGGCTCCAACCTCAGTTAACTAAGGAGAGACTGCATGTGCAGCCTTCACTCCTGCAGTGAGTGTCAACCTGGAGACAAGACTGTTCCTCTAATTAGCATAATTTACTACTTGGAGAAGTCTTTGAACTAATTCCCAAGGTCCTGCTCAGTTCTCCCATTTTCCTTAGTGTCCCCTCCTTTTGTTTAAAAACCAAGTAAATACAGGCAGCCCAGAGAACTTCCATGTCTCCACCCCACCAGGGAATCTCAAATTCTGCTAGAAGGTTTTGATCCTCCTGGAGCTCTAAAATCATACCACTTGTCTCTTTTATTTAAGCCTTAACTGTCCATTCATTTGGAAGGTTGATCAGTCCTCGATAACTAGTATAAAATATATTAATATAATTGTGAATTTTGAATATGATTATCAGAGTAGTATTATCAGAGTATGCACTTACAGTGAATCTGTTGTTCTCTCGACAGATCCATTACAGGATTTTGGCTTTTCTGTTGATCAGTGTGCCAAACATTTGAAACCGAATCTCAACATTAGATTTGGCATCATTCTGAGTAAGTAGAAATTATTACCATGAAATAAAGCATGGCACAAGCTCTTCCTATGCCATGATTCAGTGGACACATGTTAACCATAATGTAAGTCAGCTGGGTGACTGCACTACTATGACCCCCACCTCCACCCTCTCGTACTAAGTCTAGTCCCATCTGCATTTTCAATTCTCTCTGAGTAATACCTAAGTAGAGTAAAACTCACACTTAGAGCTCTGGTTTTGTACTGAAAAGACCCCAGACATTCATTTGGACAATATAAGCACTGAAACAAGTACACCCAGCAGAAAGAGATGAAAGCATTTTGAGACTAAGAATCAATATGCACATAGGCAAGAACCTTTGCTCAGTTGTCTCCACAAACAACTTTACTACTGACTAGTAGCAGCACAATTTGGCATTTACATTTTGACCCAAAATAGCTGATGTAAGTTCTTAAAACTTGACCTAGGTATCCGTCACCATAATGCCTTTTAGCATGGGTTAAAGACTGTTTTGCCAAGAAAAGAAGAACAGTGTTCCCTCTGCAGAGCAGAGGAATGGAAAGAAAAGGCCCTTTGCCTTGCTGGTAGGAGACCTGAACACTCACCATGTATTGTGCTATGTGGTAAGACACAATAATAAAGTTGTTCTTCTCTTTTTTTTAGGGGAGGACATCAGAGAGCTGTATCTTGACATAGCTCTCATCAGTAAAGGTGACTCTATTTTGAATTATTCCTACCCCATCTGTGAGGCGGCGCTACCCAAGTTTTCTTTCTGTGGAAGGAAGAAAGGAGGTAAGCCACCTGCCTTCCTGGCAGCTTGTGTTATAGGCCAGGAACCCCAGGCTGAGGCACTCAGGACAGAGCCCCAGCTCATCCTTCACCTTTGGATGGACAGGCTGCACCTCGCTTTGCAGCATCTGTTTTATAAAAATAACAAGAAGCCCCCAGGGCTGACCTCACAGGGCTGCTGGGAACATCAACATGAACCCATGCACATGATTTCCAAGCAGAAAATTATTACTGAGTAGTGGCCCCTTATAAAAAGGAGTGGGCCGCAGAAAGAAATGAGAGCTTCCAAAACTCCATGGAAAGTCAAAATTATTTCCAGGATTTTGTCTCAATGACTTCTTTAGGGGCAGGATCTCCTCAGTGTAGCTATGGAATCTGAAAAGGGAAAAAACATGAAGCTTCTTATATTCTAAATGTCACTACCTTCCCCATTCGGGTTGCTGACGGGGGCACGAGGTAGGCAGAGAAGCAGGAAGCCCATTCCATCAGCTTCCTTTTCTCTAATTTGCTAACCTGCTGCTCTTGTGTGATGCACACCCTACCCACCTCTCCCCTCCTCCGTGTCCTCACCTACCAGGCTAAATGAGACCCCAGGATGCCTCTGTTCAATGAAAACTTGGATCTGCCCTGCAGCTGGCCTTCCTTAGCAGTTCAGTTGTTCCTTTCTGGTTGTTCTCTCTTTCTGCTGGCCAAGGTGGGGGAGCAGAGCGCAACCTCACATCCCAGAAACACCCCCTTATTACTTACCTCCCCACTGAAAGAAGCTAAGAATTTAGATAGTAGAGATCCTTCAAAGTTACCCAGTTATCCTTTCTGAATAAAAGGTCTAGAAGACACTCTTCTAGAGGGATCCTGAGGGATACAGATGAAAGAAGTTCGCCTTGCAAGAAAAGAAAATGGGATTTTAAGGGAGGGCTGGTTGGATGGAAGCTTGACGAGCTCAGGTGTGGTTAGCAAATGGTGTCCTGGGGGTCCTTGGTGTCCTCTGCGTATGTGTGGCACTTAGTTCTCTTATACCGTCTGCTATGTTGTCTGGAGCCCTTTGCCTTCTCAGCATCCACACTAGACTATGAACTCGGCCAGGGGACAGCACCACCTTCATCTCTTTATTCCTAGTATCCGTTGCTGGCCGTGCGGGACAGGCTCCAGGGCCACTCTGCAAATATCCAAGGCCACATGCGCTCAAGTCCCTTCCCAACTGAGTCGTATTTGCATGGAACGTACACACATCCTCCTGTATACTTCAATCTCTAGATGACTTTTAATATTCAATGCATTGTGAGTGCCGTGCTGATCCGCTTTATACTGTGTAGGTTAGAGAATAACGACAAGGAAAAGGGTCTGTACGTGTTCAGCAGAGACGCTGTTTCCAACAGTTTTCCATCTGCAGTTGATTGAATCTGAAAGCCACAGATAAACAGGCCGACTGTATTTCAAATGTGCCTGATATGTAGAGAACACTAAATACAGACACACAGGGGGAGTCAAAAACCACTATTAACATGAATTTATACCAGCTGCTGCTCTATGGGCTTTATATCCAAGAAGCCACTGACTTCCCACCCCAAACTAATGAGTCGGTCTGATCAATATCTCATCTCTACAGATGCAGGGCTGAGGCACCGTCTGAGGGAATCACTGCAAGCCACAGAGTGGGTGAGGGACCCAAGACCTGAACCCAGGCAGGCTGGCTTCAGGGGTCACAATCTCAGCTTCCGAGGAATGGATGAACAAAAGTGCAAACAGCCAAACATATGACTATATTAGTTGGGAGTTTCTTTAAAATAATCACTCAAGGTTATTTTTAATTTTTTTCTGCCAGGGGTCTATATTTCAAATTACAATGTTTTTTTCTCCCTAGTTAACTTTCTACAGAATGCTATTAGTCTTCCTCTCCCAAATTACTGGAAATGTATTTTGTTTAACTGAGTACATTCATGTGTTTTGGTTAATCAAGGTCATTCACCCTCAGCGTGGTGATCTTATTACTAGTCAGTCTTCATTTACCCTGCCTAACTGCCTAACTCATCTAGGACAACCCCAAATTCTCAGCTACAGTTAGCCCCTTAGCCAGTCCTTCCCTCCTTCCCTCCCCTCCCCTCCTCTCCTCTCCCCTCTCCTTCCCTCCCCTCCCCTCCTTGCCCTACCCTTCCTGCCTTGCACAATAACTAAGTTCCTACTCTGTGTCAACTTCTTCAGGGAGCCTAAGATGAACTAAGAATGGTCACTGTCACCAAGGGCCCAGGAGATTCTCCAGGCAGCTGTTCTAAGTTGCCATGTGAGGTGTGTGCTTGAAAGGAAAACAAGCGAAGAGCCAAGTCAGCCTCAGCCCAGTGGGTCCCACCTGTAGCCTTGTGACCAGCCCAGGGAACTGCAAAGAGAATTCCCTTCCTGCTTACTTTTAGGTTGTCTGAAGCCTTTTATATGGTTTTCAGCTGTGTGTGTGTGTGTGTGTGTGTGTGTGTCCCTTTAAACATAGAATTCCTTGAAGGCAGTAATTCTTGCTCATATGTTTCAGTATACACAGCAAAAAGAGCTGACATAGAGCAAAAACAAAGTAAATACTTGTTACTGAATTTGTGTGTGCACATTTAAGGGACTGATAAAAGTACACAAGTCCACTTTAAAAGTGACTATCAAATGACTCTTATAGAGCAAAGACCCAAAGCTCAGCAGACAGTAAACTGTCTTGAGCCTCCAACCTCAAGAAAATCTTACCATGTGTTACTCTGTGCATAGCTTTAATAGAATTAATAAAACAGGAGAGACACTTTTCCTCAAACGGTTTGGGGTGTCCAGTTGGGTGAGCGGCTTGGAGGCTGGGGTTTGCCTCCCAAGAATGATGGGCAGCCCTTCCGCCACTGCTCTGCTTTACTGCTGCGGGGATGGTGGCTGCGTAGACAGACAATAGCATTGGGATCTGCCAGCACATTTCCTGTAGGATAAAGCAGTCAGAGACATGATATATAAATGCTGCATGAACACACAATTATGTAAATCACGTTAGCCACTAACATCTTAAATTCAGAGGCTTCTTGAATTATTAAATTTGTTTAACCCACCCACAAACCCACTACAGGAATGACTATAATCTGAAGAAGTGATTAACATTGAGCCCAGAACAGGAAAAAGTAACACCAGAGAGAACTGAAGTCAATCAACACCGAGCCCGAGCTGCTGTTGACGTACCAAGCATGAAACAGCCCTGCAGCAGCCTGCAGGTGGTGAGCAACGGGTGTCCACGGTGGGTGGCACGTTCTGGCACCAGCTGTCGCTGAGTGGTGCGGTGCCATGCTCATCCCCTTACAAAGCAGTCCTCTGAAAGCTGCAGCCAACCAGTTATTCTCCAAACCAGGCGAGACAACAAAATGGGTCAGCTTTACCCAGACTATAGGTTTACAGTATTTCTCCTTGTCCACTTACACAGATCTGAGGAAAAACAGGATCCATACAAATGCTGAAAGAATACTTGAGGGAAATACTGTGAATGTGTTAACTGTCACTGTGACAAAATACCTGAGATAATGAATTTAGCTATTCCCCTTCTAGGTATGCTCCTGAAGGAGTTAAAGACATCGTATTACAGGGGTCCACGCATGTCCTTATTTTAGCAGCACAGCTCATATGAGCTGAATCATAGAAGCTGCCAGTGTATCCGTCAATAGATGAACAGATAAAGAAAATGTGGTATTTACAGACAGAGAGGACTACACTACCATAACAAAGGATAAACTTGAGTCACTTGTAGAAAAACAAATGCACTTTGGGACCATAATCTTAAGTGAAATAAATAGGATGCACAAGCTCAAATATTGCATGATATCTCTTACACGAGAAACCCAAAGTATGAAGAGCAAATCATAGAAAATCTATGTGCTTTCTCACACGATTACCCCACTAGTAAAATTACCTGCATCTTTTAAATGTAGCCACTAGAAACATATTACATGTAAAATATTATATTCATTCTATTTCTAGTGACAGTGCTGCACTTTAATCTCCCTTAAAAATTCTCTAGACACCTAGTACACAGTACACATCCCAAACCAATTAAGTCAGAATCTCTGGGAGCCAAAACTAAGCAGGGTTAGTCCAGTGTTTAGCCAAGGTTAAAAAATTCTCTTTCCCCTGTAGATATTTCATAATAACAACTGGCTTTATCACAATACGTGACATGTTTCCAAGGATGCCACTGTGTTAAGTTATGTTTGTGTCAATCTTGTGAGGCGTATGAACTCTTGTCATTAGCTTCTGTGGTGCTGTGATTTATAATAAGAAATACATATTTTGTCTTTACCTCTGGTTCCTGGCAGCTCCTAAAATCTTTGTTGTGATTGATTTCCTGAGCAATGGGGAGGGCTAGAAGAATCTTGTGTTCTATTACTGGGTCATTGACCTGGTTCTGGGCAGCGAGCTACTAAGTTCCTTGAAATTCCTAGGTGAGAGGAACATTTTTCATTCTAATAAGTGACTCTGGTGGGCTCCTAGATGGGGAATGGTCACCAGAAATACAAAGCCATGCGTAGAAGCTTAGAACTCAGCCTCACTCACTCCCCACCTCCAGGAAGGGGAAAGGCCTAGAGATTGAGAGAACAGTCAGCCACGGATTTGTGATGAAAGCCTCCATAGTCGTCCCTAAAGTGTGGGTCCAGGCTGCTGAACATGTTGGAGTGCCTGGAGAGTGGTACACCCAGAAACTCTGTACCCCTTGCCATACACCTGGCCCTATGTGCCACTTGTATGGCCATTCATCTGTACTCTTCGTAATGTCTGTATAAACTGATACATGTTAGTGTTGCCTAACTCTGCACTGTACTGCAACCCACAGCAAGAATAAAGAATGAATGCGTGTAGCAAATTCTCCAACCCAAGACTGTGATCATGGGAATGTCTAAGTTGTAGCCACATCAGACAGAAATGGGGAACTTGAGAACCTAGGAACCTAATTTTGTGGTGTGAAAATGAAAGGGAAGGACAGTCTTGTGAGTCTCAGCCTAAACTCCAATGAGTCTTTGAACTGAACCAAATTCTAAAACACCCAGCTGATGTTGAACAATTGTTTGATGTGGAGAGGAAATATTCCACTCTTTCGGTTATCAGAGTATTGTTTCCTGAGAATATATAGAAAATAGTTTGGTTTTTCCTATACACAGAGAAAACTGAGTAGCTTACCTAAGGTTTCAAAGCCAGCAGGGTATGGAGCTGATTTTCTATCCAGTTCTACACCCCCGTGGCCCGTTTGTTGTGTAAAAACAAACAAAATTCTCTTGGAAAAGAGAGGAACTAATTTCCACCCTTTACTGAGGCCAGAAAAGGAATTTAAAGACCATAATCAAATTATAAGGATCAAATGATCACTTCAAGGATAATCTACCATTCTCATTAGGTATGCTTTGAAATTATGGTCCTCAGACCAGCAACAAGTAATGAGAAATTAAGGATCAAATGATCACTTCAAGGATAATCTACCATTCTCATTAGGTATGCTTTGAAATTATGGTCCTCAGACCAGCAACAAGTAATGAGAAATACAAACTTCAGTTCCCATACATACTTACTGAATCAAACACTGAGATTAAACCTTAGCAATTGGTATTTTACAAACCCCTGAGGCCAGGGGTCAGCAGACTTGTGGTAAAGAACAAAATGGCAATTATTTTAGGCACTGCAGACCGTATGTTCCAGATGGTCCTGTGGCCTTGCCGGTGAAAGTTGCTATAGGCAACATGAAAACAAATGGGCAGGACTGTCTCCAGTCTGACTTTAATTCTAGGCAATGAAATTTAAATTTCATGAAGTTTTTACATGTAGTGAGAGGCTATTTTGCTTTTGATTTTTTCTACTCTCTAAAAGCACAAAGATAAAAATCATTCTCAGCTTACCACTGCTTGAAAACAAGCATGGAGCAGGATTTGGCCTGCAGCTGTAGCTTACCAAACTCCTCTCTAGGTGGCTCTGGTATAGGATAAAGTTTGTATCGAGGCCATTTTCCCATCCTCCACCCAGTCCCAGACGTTTAGATTTGTAGTCCCATGGAATTACAAATATATTGTATTTTTGGAATACAATTATTGGAATCCTGGTGAGTTAATTCCAATCTATCACCTCCACTGCAACCCACAGCAAGAATAAAGATGCTGAGACATATTTACAGTTATGGCAGCCAAGGGGTCCTGGGTCTGGTCCAGATGAGAGTTCACAGAACAAAGGCCTCCACCCAGAGCCTAACCCAGAATTTATTAATTCGTAAAAAAGGCAGTGGCTTGGGGATGAGTGACAGTGAAAATAGCAGGAATTATGTGGCAATGTGAGCTGAGCTAGCTAGGAGGCCAGAGAAAGCACCTCTGCAGACAGAAGGATATGCCAAAAGACCAATTTGCATAACACAATTAGGTAGCATTTGATACTTAGGGGGCTGGTGCTTCAGCTCTGATGTGCAAACTTTTTCTGCCCTGGGAAGTCATAGCCTCTTATCTCAAGACTCAAACCCAGTTGACACTCCTGGAGGGGTTGGCTCTGCCATCCTGCTGGGCTCAACCATTTAAAGCAAGGAGAAGAAACAAGGCTATCACTTGGCTTCAAAGATTACACATCAGCACCTCAGCTATTTACATTGCTTAGAGCCAACTGAAGGAAAAAGGAAGTGCATAGCCAGCTCTTTATATACCAGCACATGGAGATAAGGCCGGGTTTAGCTAAAGTGGAGGTACTTGCTCTTTATTCAAGGAGAGTCATTCTGGTGGCTCCTCTGCAAGTTTGAGAGCCACTTCTGTCAAGAGAAGTCGTAAGTCAGAGCTCATGGCCAGAACTGTATAGGTACCCTCTGAGGCTCATCGTGGTGAACATCTGCTAAAGTTCACCATAGTTCAGATCAAGGTTGCTAAGTATTATGGTTTCTATCTACACATCCCCCAAGAGGCTCATGTGCTCATAGGTGGGGCTTTGGGGGAAGGTGAGCAGATTATGGGGGTTTATAGCTGACTTAATATTGGGAGGTGGGATCTGATCAGAAGAGTTAAGCCACTTGGGGGGTGACCTGAAAGAGTTTATTCCCTCCCCAGATCCTCCCTGGGTCTCTAGACTTCCAGAACACCATGGTGTGTGCAGCTTTCCTGGACCCAGATGACTATGAACTGAAACATGAGCCAAAATAAACCTCTTGTCCTCTGCATCACGGGTGTCAGTATACCATGTTCTAGCAAAGAGGAGAGTGATTCAGCCTCTAAGGAAAAGGCAACAGCTTCACTTTGTGCTTTCCTAGGGCTAATAAATTAGACTTGGGGACTTAATGAGAAGAGTGGTGAGTGTGGCTGCCAGCAGAGAGAGCAAGCACCTGCTAAAAAGGCCAGGGAATAAGAATGGTTGCTTCATTTTCTCCCACAGCTGCCTTTGACAAGCTGGGGATAGAGCATTTTTCTGGTTCTTGATTACTTCAGCTATTAAATAGGAGCAACCATGGTTCATTATTGGGTAAGTGAAGATTAAGAAAGGATATATAATGTAGGTGCTTTAGAAACCCTGGGGTTCCTCCCCTGAGAGACACAGAGAGAGGAGATGGAATAATTTGAGTGGACTGCAGGACTGCCTTATAAACTCAAGCTGTTTTGCACGTAAAAACCAGCAGGAAGTAAGGATTCTGGCTCGTGGGGAAACCGGGGAGACAGCCATCCCACTGCATCTCGTTCTTTGTTCAGCACCTCAGTATTTCCTGGCCACTGACCGCTGAGCCTTTCCTGATTGCATCAGTCCATCTAAGCTCAACCTCTGTTGTTCTCATTTTCCACTGGTGACCTCCTCCCAGAATGTGCAACTGTGAGAATGTCCACTCCCTTCCAAGAACCTGATATCCGATCTGTCTTGTCCATATGCTCCATCCCCACAGCCCCAAGACTTCTCACAATTGCTTGATATAGGCACTCTCCCCACAGCCTGGATTTGCCATCACTCTATCTAGCTTGGAATTGAGTCATGGTTATCCCAGCCCCTTGATAAATTCTGACTTATGAAAAGTTCAATGTTATCTTGAAGTCTGTTCTCAGAAAGTTCATTTTGTTCAAGAAGTTTCCCAGAATATCTCGTCCATAAAAACATGTCTATTAGGCCAAATAGAGTCCAAAATTAATTATAGTTAATTAATTATAGGAATTCCTGTTGGTGGTGCAATGAAATTGCCCCCTGAAAGTAGTAGCAAGCCCCTCTGACACTCACATAGAAATGGGGAGAAATTGCTCAAATGAAGGGGAAGCTTGTGCAGCCAAATCTCTATGACTTCTGGCAGTGTAGGACAATCAAGACAACACCATGTGAGCTATTGGCCTCTAAAAATAATTTATTGTTTCATGGATTGACCTGTAAATTTCAGTTGTACCCAACTGACGTAGTTTGGATCTGTAACATCTCCCAAAGTTTCCATATATTTAAAAGTTTAATTCTCAGGGTGGTATTATTTGGAGGGGCAGAACCTTTAGAAGGTGATGCTTATTGGAGTGACGTTATGTTATTAAAGGTATATGACCTGAAGGGGATTATAAGACCTCTCTTTGACATTCTCTGTCTCTGTCTCTTTGTGTGCCTCTCTGCCTTTCACTTTCTCTGTCTCTCTCTCCTTTCTCTTCATCTCTGTCTGTTTCTGTCTCTGCCTGTCTATCTGTCTCTGTCTCTTTTCCTGGCCATGACTTGAGCAGTTCTACTTTACTCCATACCCTTGCTATGATGTGTACTGACCCAAAATAACAGGGCCAGTAGACTATTAACTGGACCCTCCAAAACCATCAGTAAAAATAAACATGTTTCTTTTCTTAAATTGATTACCTCAAAAGCTTGAAGGCATACATAAAATAAACTACCTGTATATGCATGTGTGTATACACTGAGTACACATGGTAATAAGCTAAAGGATCTGTGGGCCAAGGACTTCTTTGAGACCTCTGCATTTGCAATTGACATGGTGCCACAATGAAACTCTGAGAGGACCAAGTGATACCACATTCATGTTAAAGAACTTAAGGATGCCAGAGAGTGCAGAAGACAGAAATGCCCAAGAGAACTGCTAATTCATGGCACATCTGTCCCTTGTAAAAGCCACTTTTAAGACAGAAGGGTAGGAGTTAAATCTACTCTAAAACACAACAGATACAGACAGACATACCTCACTCATGTGCTGTGGAAAGGACAAGAAAAAGATCATGTTGGGCTAGACTTTAAATGCATTAATTTTAAAAGTTTATAACTAAAAAACATAGTGATACCCTGCAAGCTGAAGAACTCTTTCATCTAGGAAATAATTGCTCCCTGGCTTATCTTTTGTGTAAATCTAAACTTTCTTACTTAAAGTGTTTGTGCAAAATGGGGGATACATTATAACTGGATGAATTTGAATGTACAGCAGAGTGGATCCCCTGAGAGGTACATTTAAGGTCTAGTATGATACTGTCCAAAAGCCAGATATTATCCCTAATCACGTCTAAGGGATTTGACTATACTAATAAAGTCATACATACAAATAAGTCAAAGGTTTAACCACAGTGGGGACTCGTGGGTTACCTGTCCTTCCTTCCCTTCTGTTAGTGGAGGTTTGTTTTGTTTTGTTTTGTTTTGGGGGGATGGGTTTCCCTTCCTTCCAGTCTTGGTTCCTACTAGAACATGGGCACCGAAGTATGCTCTGAAGATCATTAATTGAAAAGTCTTCCTAATCTCACTGTCTGTATCTACTTAAATTCTAGTCTTAACTGTTTTATCTCTATCTGCAATTCAGAGTCTGTCAGCTGATTTCTAGCCCCCATGCTATTTCTGATTCCATGTGCTCCTTTCCATGGGCTGAGGAAATGGAGGGAACTTGAAGTGAGCAATGGGAACACATCCATTTAATCTCCTGTCTTGGTGGACTGGAGTTGGAGAAGAGGGTTCATAAACACTTTCTGAAAAATATCTTATGCCATGCACTACAGTAGTTGAATGCAGGGCAAAAACCACCTTCCAGGCAGGTGCTACCTTGAAAAGCATTCATCTCTGCTGATGGGCTGACAAGCCCCATCAGGTATCTCCAGAGACATGGACCACAACCATGACTCCACCTGTAAAACACGACCAGCAACAGGGCACCACTACCACATGCCTCATCATTCACATACTAACAAATGCAAGCTCCAGCGATGTGACCCCTGATTTCTACCATTAGAGAACCACGTCACCTCTGTTCTACCTGTCTGCTCATCTCCAGGCTCTGCAGCTCCTTCCCTCAGGCCTTCTGCTCCAGTGGTCCCTTCATCCTTTGTCCACCTCTCCCCATCCCAGCTTCTTTTCCTGTCCTTTACCCCTGATGACAAATTCTCTTCCTACCTTTTCCCATGGACGAACCTACAGACCCATGGAGGAAGTGATGGCTCACTGCCACCTGGGACGTTATACAGTTTCTGCCATCATCATTCTCGCTGTCGTTCTGTAGCTGTGGACAGTATGTTGCCAAAACCATGTTGCTCCGGAAGACTTTCTTGCTCCCTTCCATCACACTGCAGTGCTGCCAATGGAGAGTGGTGCCTACCCAGCACAGTGGCTCTGAGAACAAAGCATACGTAAGCGTCACCTGGAGGGTGCATTCAGCTGAAGACTGCTGGACCCACCCGGAATTCCCAATGCAGTACATCTGGAAAGAAGCTTGAGAATTTTCATGTCTTCTAATTTTCTTGATGATGATGATGATGCTGGTCCAGGGATCACACTCTGAGAACCACTAATTTAATGGGTAAGCCCAAGGTTTGCAGCTAGAGAGCCAGATCTTTACTATGACTTAACACTTCTATGGCCTTGGGCAAGTCACTTAACCTTTCTGAGCCTCCGTCTCCCTATCTGTACAATAAAGAGGACCATCCCATGTAATCTCATCGAATTATCATAAGGATAAAAGGGGATAATATAGATAAAGCTCTATGAAAGGGATTTGGTCAGTCAGGTAAACTTCAGTTAGCAATCATTGTGGCAATTTTCCCAGCCAATGGCAAATTTCTCAAGCAAGGGCCCAGAGCCCTTTAAGTCATCATCAGTCTCAGAGTGGAAGTCTGCATATTAACAAGGTACCTGGAGAGGCAGTGGAGGCTTAGAAGTTGAAGACTTTTGTCCTCCAGGATAGCAGGAATGACTTTGGCCCAAGGCTGCATATTCAAGGTGGTCAGCAAAGAAGAGTCTCCCTGGCTCTCTTGCACTTCTAGGGAGAGATGCTTATTTGCATTTCCTATGGAATTGGAAATTTGAAGCCACCACCTCCTTGCATTCCTCCCTTTCTTGTCTTCATGTTTTATTCCTTGTCTGCAGACTTCAAGCAACTATGATTTCCAGCTTGTGATAACTGGGCAGTCATGGCTGTTGCAAATTCATGGAGAATCAGAAAAAGCAATGAATTAGCAGACAAAGTCATCCTCCTGAACTGCAAAACACAGATCTAGAAATAATGATCACTCTAGAGTGGATCCTACCAAAGACCAAGCACAAAAGAACTCCTTGCTAAACAAAACGAAAGGGAATACATTGGCTGCAAAGGCATCCTATTACTCTGGGTGTTTTTTTTTTTCTATACTTAAATTCTAATGCATT
This sequence comes from Hydrochoerus hydrochaeris, assembly GCA_004027455.1. Lineage (NCBI taxonomy): Eukaryota > Metazoa > Chordata > Mammalia > Rodentia > Hydrochaeridae > Hydrochoerus > Hydrochoerus hydrochaeris. Next base: position 373,689 of record PVLA01000549.1, read on the forward strand.
TATAAATGAGCCAATAACATATTGAAACAGTCCTTTGACCTCAGTTGATTCACAATCAGCCCAGCGTATTAGGACTAATGATAACCTAGGACCAGAAGCAATTTTAATTTTCTAAGATAATACACGCTTCTTTACAAGTCCTTAGGTTGTTATGAAATTTCATAAATTGAACTAGTAACTCACACACTTTCATATAATAATCATTTTGGAACTTAATTAAGGAGGACAACCCACAGTTCCCCAACACCGCCTCAATCTGACCTAACACTGAGTGTGACCCCTTTTCCTTCCAATAACCCTTTCCTTCATCTGACCCCCGGTTTGCTGGTGTTTGCATTTTAGCAAACTAAACATCCCAAGAAGTCTGCCATGCGTGGACCCTGGTCCCAGCCTGAGTGCAGCCTTCTGTCATGCCTACTTAGCATTCCCAACCACGCTGCTTTTTCTTAATTCTGCTCTGGGTTTCTGCAGATCAAGTCAGTTTCTTCCCTTTTCTTTCCTCCCACTGCCATCTTGCTCATTTCCATGTCTGTGGATCCAATCAGCACACCAATTTAGAAGCTGTATTTTGAGGATTATATTAAATGTTTGTCCACAGAAATAGGTTAGTAAAGAGGAGAACAGAACAATTTAAATTCTCTTCCCTTTCCCACCAAGGAATCCCAGTTTTCAAATCCAGTTAGGGCTCACTTTAATCACTGTAGGTTTATAGACAATGGTCCACAACTCAATGGCAGTAAAATTCTAAGAGAATGAAGAAAACACACAAAGAAACTGACTGTCTTGGTTACTTTTCTCTCCTTACTGAGACAAAATACCCAACACCTGAAATGAAGGAAGGAAAGATTTATTTAGCTCACTGTTTGTGGAGGTTTCAGTCCATAATCAACTGGCTCCAAGGCAGAGTGGCGTGGCACAGGGGCAACAGTTCAAGGCTGCAGCCAGCAAAAGAAGCCAGAGTAAAAAGGGGGAAAAGAAGCCTCTTCTCCTCCCTTATATTGTAAGCAGGCTAGCCCACCGCCCCCATCCTGTCCCCCAAGCCCACCCGCCCCCCACCCCACCCCCGCAGGCATAGCACTCACCTCTGTGCCTCCTCTAGCACAGGATGAGGATATTTACAAAATTTGGCTCCCTGCTGAGTCTCTTAGTTAAATTTCTAACCTCTCAAGTTGACATAATCTATCAACTCTAATACTGACTGTGACCCCTTTTCCTTCCAATAACCCTTTCCTTAAACTTCTTCCTCACCTGCCCCTATCCATCCCCTCCTATGCACAACGTTTTTGCTCCTCTGCCTCAGCAGCTGTCTTCCCCCAAAGTGTGAAGTTCAGATAACTCAGAGGGGTAACCCAAAGCATGAACACTCTTCTGCCTGGTCCTTGGTGTAAAAGCCAGAGGACAGGCTTCTGGGCATTCCAATACCACTTCTAGCCCAAGTGATCTATTTACAAAAACAGATCCAAATGTATTGGTAGCCAGTTCTCTTGGACCACAACTAGCTCATACATAGCTCTGGTACACATTAAGAGTCTTGTCTATAAGGGTTTTTTTTTTATTGTTATAATAGAATATGTGACACTGGGTGACTTATAAACAAAACATTCATGTTGGCTCAGAGTTCTGAAAGCTGAGAAGTTCAAGATCAACCAACTGTATCTGGTGAAGGCCTCATGTTGCTCATACGTGGTGGAAAGATAAAAGACAAAATGTGCAAGTAAAAAGAGGAGGAGACAAAGGTCTCCGCCCCGCTTTACAGCAGTCTGCTCTTGTGATAACTGACCAGTCCCTAAGGATCAAGAACTCATGAGATGGTATTAATCCCTCCATGAGGGAAGATCTCTCATGACCCAAATACCTCATTAGTGTCTCGCAACTGTCCTTCAATACCATGACACTGGGGACCATGCCCCAACATGAGTTTTGTTGGGGCCAAACCATGTTCAAGCCACAGCAGACACTTTTTGGCAGGAAATGTTCTTTGTTTGGGGTCCTTTCCAGTGGAAGCAATGACTTGGAGGTGGGAAGTGGGTTGGGACACCAAAAGGAAGCAGCAGTGAGAGGTAAGAGAGGGACCCAGTGCAGAAGGAGAACTCAGCAAGTGCTGTATTCAGGAGTAGATCACCAGGATGGGGAGACAGGGCTCTATCCCAGGGAATCCAGTGTTACCTCAGATCTGTTCTCAAGGTCAGGGGGCTCTGCAGCCCAGGACTTTCCTCCAAAAATTAACATCCCCACATACCCCAGTTGTTCCCCATATCAGCTATGCAACAGAATCCTGTGCTAGGGTGGTGGGTTCCTGGCCTGGGATGACATCAGGGCCCCCCATCCTGATTTCCATCAGGGTGAGAGGGTCTCCATAGGCTGAAAGACAGTAACACACATCAGTGGGACTAGGCTGGTTCCAGACAGCAAGGCTGGATTTCTGTTCCCCCTCATTCGGGACCCTCTGTGCAGCCTGGGGAGGCCCTGCAGCACCCATCTAAGATGCTGCAGCCAGGTGTGCAGTGCTCTGCACTTAGAGGCTCTGCAGGATTACAGTAAAATGGTCCAAAATGTACAAGACCCAGGGTTTGAATACCACTCTTGAAAAACAAACAACCTGGGAGCTGGAGAGGCTGCCAGACCAGAACACTAAATAACTTTAAAAATTACACTTGGACGTGAGTCGAGCGTGGAGCTTCCACCCACATTGCCCACAATCCAAGGAATCCTTGATGCAGCCTTGAGGGCCCAAGGGGATCAGTTTGCAGCCACACACACACACCTCAGGCCACTACACAAGCTGGCTGTTATTTTAAATGAGTGCCCTGACCAACCAGGCCTAAGTTTGAAGGCTCAGGATACACCAGTGCTTGGTGGGTCCAAGACTGAAGAAAGGAGAGGAGGGCAGAAGAGCTCTGCTGGGCCCTTGCCATCCACCAGACTGGAGCCTCTCGACATACCCGGAGGCGGGAGAGGAGCATTGTATCTAGAGCTCACTAAAATGAAGCATGCATTGCCTCCTTTCCTCCAAAGACGGTGGGGTCGGTAGACCTACGCCGCCCTCCGCACCTCCCTCTGGCTAGAGATCCCTCCCGGGCTCTGGGAAAGTGAGGGCTCTAGCTTTCTAGTTCCACATGCAGCCAAGGGTGCAGGTACCCCTCCCATCCGGAGATTTCCTCTCCTGTGACAGCTACATACCTAGCTGAAAGCACAATGGCTGCATCAGGCTGTTGTTGCTCATAATAATTGTACTAATTTCATTCCTACCAACAATGCACCATTTTTCCTCTTTCTCAAATATGATTCACAGTAGCCAATATGGGGAAACAACATTGACACATGAACAGATAAAAGCAAGATGGAGTCTGTCTACCTCGGAATGTTCTTCAACCTTAAAAAAGAAGGAAATCTTGTCATGGGCAACAGCATGAATAAAGCTGGAGGACATTTATGTTAAGTGAAATGTCAGACCAGAAAGACAAATCCTACAGAACACCACCTACATGAGTGTTGTGGGTTATATCTAGATGTCTCCCCAGAACCCCGTGTGCTCATAGGTGGGGCTGTGTGGAAGTGAGTGTGTTATGGGGCATGATTGTCATTAGAGGATTATAATGAGCTTATGGCTACATGTGACTAGGGAGGCGAGGCCTAGTTGGAGGAGGTGGGTCACTGGGGCTGTGGCCTAGAAGCGTCTATCCCCACCCCACCCACCAGCTCGATCCCCCTCTGCTTTCTCACTGCTGTGTCATAAGCAAGCTTTCCCTCCCACATCCCTCTGCCAGCCACCCTGGCTGAAACCTCTACCAACTGTGAATCAAAATAAACCTTTCCTCCCTTAAGTTGTAGATGGCAGTTATTGTGTCTCAGGAATGAGAAAATAACTAAGGCACTGTGGAATCTACAAAATAAATAAATAAATAAATCAAACTCCTCCAGTCAGAGTGGAAGGTGGTGATGAGGAGTGAAGAAGGCAGAGCTGTCAGCCAAAGGGTACAAACTCACAGTTACGAGAAGTCTGGAGACACACAGCATGGTGACTGTAGTTAATAACACTGTATTGTTTTCTTGTGATTTGCTGACAGAGTAGCTGGAGGGGGGTGTGTGGGGACTTGTATGTTAGCCATATTGTTTGCCAACCAATTCGTATGGCTGGGGAGGGGAACTGCCTCCCTGTTTCCTTATGCCCACTCTATCAGGCTCAGCAAGTAGGAAAAGAGCTCAGAGTACCAAGTCAGTAAATAAACCAGTGTCTGGGATTTAGCTCAGCTGCACAATCGCCAGCCTGGTGAGCACAACATCCTGAGTTCAATGCCCTGTACCAAAAACAAACAAACAAACAAACAAATAAATAAAGGAACTATCTTTTCAAATAAAATCCTTGTTCTGTATATACTAATTGACCTAGCATCATAAATTGTTACTCTAAGTATTTTTCCATTGCCAAAGGCCCTGATGATGCTTAAATATTGATGCTATCTTTATTATAAACTTGGAAGATTGGAAGAAATTCTCATGAGGCCCTAGCAAAGGCTGAGAAGTGGAGAGAACCTGTCTGGTGGTGCTCATGCATTCAGCCAGCTCCTCCATGCCAGCATCTGTGCTGGTTACAGAGAACAAAGAGAGAGAGAAAGCAGTACTCCAGCCTTCATCTCAAGTCTCATCCAAAACTCTTTGGGGCCTTTTATTTCCACAACTTAAAAATCAATTTCCAGGGCTGGGGGTGTAGCTCAGCGGCAGAGAGTGTGCCTAGCATGCACAAGGCCAATTCTCAGCACCACAACACTGTAAAGTAAAATAAAAATCAATTGTTCTTTCTTTAAATAATAAATAAAACCAATTTTTCAGAAGTGCACTCATGTGTTCAGAACCAGGGAGGTGAATTTCTTTAATCTACTGCACATTAGAAATGAACACAATAATATTCAAATGAAGAAAAGGAAATAAAAGGTACAAATACACTGAGGATTTTTTTATAGTACTGGAGTGTGAGGATGTTAATTAAGGGATCTCAGAATCGGAGAGGATCTGAGAAAAGAAGGAGCAAGGGTTTAATTTTAGGTGTTGCTTCATCAAGTTAAAAAAAATAGTGAGTTCCTTGAGTGAATTGTAGTTATTCTTGGGAACCTCATGGGCCCCAACATGCTCCAGGTGAAGCTGCAAAGTGCAGGGCACCAACCTGATGAAAGAGCAAAGGACCTGCTAATAAGGAGCACAAATGAGCCACCCTGGGGCATGCAGTCAGCATGGAAGGATGTGAGGTGTCATTTCCCTGGTGTCCTTCAAAGAGCCATAGTCATCCACTCTTCAAATCAGAAGTCGAGAACTCAGCATTTGTCCAAAATTCAGTCCAAAACGCAGGGTCTGAAATTCAGTCATGCTTTTCGGCAGCTACCAAGTGACTGTTCTTTCCAGGTGGATGATGACCCAAATCTAACAAGTGTTTCTGGGGGAGATTGCAAGATGGCCGACTGAGTGGCGGCACGATAAGAGAGCCTCTCTGGGAAAAAAAAAAAAAACTCAGACGCTGGAATCTGACCACATGGAGAAAGCCAGACAAAGGGAGAGGAATTCTTATGACTCAGGAAGTAACAAGTGTCTGCCCTCCCTGAGGTCCCTTTCTGCTCAGTCTGGTTACAACAAGGTCTCTCATCCTCTCCATGGTCTGGTGAGGGTCATTTCTATTTGTATTTTATCATAATCATTAATGCATATTAACTGCACAAATTAATGGATTTCACTATGACATTTCCACATACACAACTGATCATGTACCTCCCTTCCTACCCTCTTCCGTCCTCTCTTCTCTTCCTGCTAGTTCCCTTCCCCTCCTTTAACATTCCCTCTGCTACTTTCAGTTTATTTCCACATATGGGAATAAACATTGCTGCTTGTCTTTCTGCATTTGACTTGCTTCATTTAACATGATGTGTTCACATTCTGTCCATTTTTCTGCAAGTGATAGTATTTTATTCTTCTTTATGGCTGAAAATATTCCACACTATGCCATATTTTCTTTATCCATTCATCGGTTGAAGGCATCTACGTTGGTCCCACATGTTGGCTAGTGTGTGTGGAATTCTGCAGAGGAAGAGGCTGAGAAGCAGAATGCTTAAGCACCATTACTTAGCTAGTAAATAGGACAGCTGGGTCTTAAGCTCATCTGTCTGCTTCCTAGGTCAGCTTGTTCATACCACACCACCAAAGAGGTATAACGTGGGCATCGAATGTGCCCAAGGGAATCCAGCCAGACCAGACAGGGACAACCACACCCAGTCCTCATTCCGGACTCTGCTGGAGCCATGCCATGCCCCCAGTCCTGATAGCCAGCAGGAGTGATCGTGATTGGTTCATACCCAGAGCACTTACATCTCTTGGTTGTGGACCACATGAATGTATTAATCTAAAAAAGCAATGGCTACTTCTTGAAAGTATATGGATGAGTCACAGAATTGGTGAGGAAACTGGAAGGCCAGGCAGAAGGGAGACTGTTCCAACAGCTAGTAATTGAAATGAAACGATCTTTTGTCAGAAAAGATTGGCCAAGGGTCTTTTTGTCTCTATTCTGATGGCCCTGGCTTAGGTCAGAGAATGTCCACTGGGGCAAAGACAATTTGGGGCCCTCTGAATGGTGTGCCCTCAGATCATGCAAAACATCAGAACTACAAACAAATCCCAGCAAGGGGACCCTCTGAACTCTCTGCACTTACGTCCTGCACCCCCATGCCCAGCATAGTCTTCCTACAATGAGCACTTTGTGTTGCATCTTCCCCAGCTGCACTGGAAGATCCTTAAAGAAAGGAGCTGAACTTTGATGTTTCTGTTTCCAACACCACACTGTGCAAAGCAGCAGTGTCCAGTACAACTCTAGCTTATCCTGAACTTGAAACAGTCTTCATGTGCCACACAATGGCATTTCAGTCCATGACAGACCACATATACAATGGTGGTCCCATGAGATTAGATTGCCTAGTGGCATCACAGCCATCTTAATAGAGCGGCAATGAAACCGCAAAAGGATACACTTCTCAGAATTGACTCTGTCATTAAAAGATGCACGGCTGTAGATATTTCCTTTTAAAAATGAACAGATCCAGACATTCAGTACCATGAGGAGAAATGTCTGCATCCACCACCGACGCATGTAATACTTGCAAGGTACCAGAATTTGACCAACGGAAAGAAAGGTACGCTCAAGACATGGGCATTTAATAAAAGCCAAGATTTATTCTAAGAACAGGTCTCCTATTAGAAATTCAGATCTCAGATGTATGCAGAGGCATTTTTAAAGGAGGAACTACCCCCATCCCTAATACCCTGCAGTGGTGCCCCTGACCCAAAGCCCCTCTGAATGGAGAGTTTGGTTTGTTTCCCACGCTTTTAACCCTTCCACTTGGTTCACTCTCCTGTATTTCAGTGTATTTCTTTCTATAAGATCGTTCCACTCACCTAAGTGTTGTGCTCTGTCTTCTACTCTGAGCAAAGTAACAAAGCACTCTTTACTCCACGCCTCCTGCAGTTATCATTCATTCTTCCCACTTCCTTCTCCAAGAAAACTCTCCTCCTCACCTCCGCATCGCTCTTTCACGTGCTCCCTTTGGGCATTTATTCTCACCTCACCACTTTTTAGTTAAGGTTGACAAATGGTTTCCACATTGCCAAGTCCACTGAGCACTTCTGCACACGTGATACCAAACTTGCAGAGGTGGCAGTGGACACAGCTGATGAGGCCACAGGTTGAGAGACACTCGTGAGCCTGCAGTCCCCAATGGCCTCCACCTCACCAGCTGTCCGCTAGTCTTCAGAGATGATTCCTCCACCAAATGTCAGAGTGCTGGGGAGCCTCAGGGGTGCTTCTAAACTCAACCGCTGAAGATCCAATCACCTACCAAACACATGAGACTTCGGGGGGCACTGTAGAGATAAATCATAACTATCTAATGATTCTGTTTCCCTACAGGGGCTTCATCCTGTCCCATGCTTTTATCATAATCTACATATTAATGACTACAATTGCTATGGCAAGTAGAAACAGCAAAATGAGCCAGGCTTGGTGGCTCATGCCTCTAATCCCAGCACTTGGGAGGCTGAGGCAGGAGGATCATTGTGAGTTTGAGGCCAGCCTGGGCTACAAAGTGAGCTCAAGACCAGCCTGAACTACATAGTGAGGTCTCGTCTCAAAAAGACAAAGAAAGAGAGAGAGAGAGAAAGAGAGAGAAAGAAAGACCAAAACAACTCCCAGGATTTGGAAACAGATTTATTTTATGTCAATGGACACTGAGATCATTCCCAAAATGTCAGGCCCTGATCTCTGGTCTTCTATGGCTTATATGGGATAAACAAGCAGAAAGTACAGAAAAAGCATGGCGCAGCATCTGGGCATCAGTTCTTACAATGCATCACAGTGACCAGCCATTTCTAGGAGACAGAAGCAACAGGAATTGTGACAAGAACTATTACATGGGCACAAAGAAACTGAAGTATACTGGCTTGTGGGGACCATTTTCTGTTATACAATAGGCATAGCTCTTGCCCAAAACTGCAAATTTCTATCACCATCGGTTTTCAAGGGCCCATTATTAAACATCTCTCAGAAACAGAGGTCTTTGGTCAACACACACACACACACACACACACACACACGAACTCATTCCTTCCCAACATTCCAATAAATGTCACCTCCATATAACAGAATGCTCAAGTTAAACCTCTCCTTGACCCTCATCTTCCATCTCCAACTTGCCAGTAAATCCATCTCCCAGTACAGCTGTACTAATCAATTTCCCATTACTGAACACAATACCTGATATCCACAACTTAAAGGAGGGTCATATTTTAAGTAGCCTTAGTCAGTGGTTACTTGGCTTCAAGGAATGAACAACATGGGAGAAGAACATAGCAGAGGAAAGTTGCTCAAACAGTGGCATCCAGGAAGTAGAGAGGCAGTGGAGGAGGCAGGGACAAGAATATACTCTCTAGGTCCCACCTTGTGACCCACCCCTCTAACCAGGCCATACCACCTAATAGCTCATGAACTACTGAACTCATCCACTGATGAGTATAGCACTGCCATGGTCCAATCACCTAGCAAACACATGAGACTTTGGGGGGACATTTTAGATCCAACTCATAATATATAACTGCCATGATTTCAACAGTGTTTCTCCACCTCCCTCTCACTACCACCTTCACCAATCCGTCACTCCCCTAGCCCACTCAACAGCCTTCCTTTCCATTTTTCCCTTCCTTTCTTCATACTGCCCGATGTTTCTGCAAAACACAAATTAGGTATCTAACTTTCCCACTGAAATCCCTACCGTAGTCTCAAGGCTCTGAAACACTTGTCTCCCCGAGTTCAGTATTTCCCTGCTCATTGGCATGATCCTTCTTGTTCTCTGTGCTTCAGCAGACCCACCTGCCCTCTGTGCTTCGTTTCTCAGACTTTTTCATATCGGGGCATTCAGCCATATTCTGTTGCCCTAAATTCTCTTTCCCCAGTCCTTTAAATGGTTAACTTATTCTCCTTCTTCAGGGCTTAACTCTTGATTCTTTTCTTCTTTCCTTTCTTCCTTCCTTCCTTCGTTTTTTATGTTGGAAATGAAAACTAGGGCCTCACACATGAGACAAATGCTTTACCACTGCACCCCAAGTCAGGACTTAGCATAAACATTCCCTCCACAGAAATCTCTTTCCTGAACCCTGAACCAGTCGGCCTGTTAAACGTGGTATCTCCCGGTTCCTAGCGCTAGCAAACACGTATCCAGGACTTCCCGGGGACCACTGTTCATGTTTTACATTAACTGTTTTAATTCCTCATGATCCATGAAGTGTTTCCCACTGTATTATACCCATCCTAAGAACAAGGAAGCTGAATTCAGAAGAGAGCGGCTTTCAGGGTCAAACAACGTTAGGAGCGGTGGGCTCAGAATTTAACCCTGTGCCTCCCAGCTCCCCCCTGGTGTCTCCACTCCAGAGTACCTGCCTCTCCCACGTGACACATTTTCTTTTGTCCCTTTCTACAGTCTACACATTGTTTGGTTGTCTCTGTATTGGCGGCCTCCTCCTCAGACTTTTAGCAGTATGGAGACAGAGACTTCTTTCCTTCACTGGCTCCCTAGTGCCCGTCACATGGTAGATGTTCAACAAGATGTCCACTGCCTGCCTGAATGAATGAATGAATGAATGAGTGAGTAGGTGGAGATCTGGAAGCTAAAACATTTATATCAATGCCTGCTCTTACTTAATCTCTCCTAATTGTTCCCACCTGTACAACCACAGATACTATGAGCAAATCAGTTTTGTTTCGGGTGACTGAATAATGCTATCCACACCTTCTGTATTTTTCAGAGCAGATTTACTATGCTGGCCCAGTCAATACTCCTGGATTTGAAGTTTATGAGGTAAAGTTTCTGTTTTCTATTTCTGACTTATTGTATTATATAGTGCAATTCTTGAAGAAAGAGGAGATAAATAAAAAGAGAAGTATGACGAAGAGGAAGACTGACACAGCTGCCTAAATACTCTCAGCTCTTATGCCAGAGTATGTGTATCTCATCATCCATTTCCTTTTAATCTATCTTCTTTTGGACTCATAAGACAATAATGAAAATTCATTCAGTTTTCAACAATTTCATACATGCACATAGAGTTAAAAGAAAAATAGATGATGGTGATGATGATGATGGTGGTGGTGATGATGATGATGATGAAATGCAAGGAGATATAAATCTGAGCTGACCAAACTCAATTATTCCTCTGACCTGCACACTGCTTTGGCAAAAGTCTTCCCATTACTTCTAACACTATAGCTACTTGATGTTTGACCTACAGAAGTGCAGAATCCTTAAGATGAATGGTGCCTAAGGCTGTTCTAATCTAGTGATGGTAAACCCATGTCACCTGTGCCACAGCAGGTACACATAGCCCTCTGTGTCAACACATGAGCCAAGATACCCCCAAGGTGACTTTAGATAATAGTTGTCTATTTTCTAAATTAAAACCTCAGTGTTCAGGTTTAATTGAAGTGTTGGAACTTTCAACAAATAAATGGGTGTGGAGTTGCAGCTTGGGCACTGTCTCTGAAAGGTTCGCCACCTGTGCTCTAGCCAATCCTCACACCCAAGGCACTGTCCAGAGCACAGCCGGGCTCTGTCGGGTGCAGCTTCCAGTGCTGGGCTGTCAGCTCTCTTCTGAGCCTTTGTCAGTGGCTAGAAAGTTGGGCTCTGCTAGCAAGAACAGCTTCTCATGCAACGTCGATCCAGCAGCCTGATTTATTCCTTCCCTCTGACTTTGGTCAGATTAAATTCCTTTCTGCCTTCGGGTGACAGGCAGTTCAAAGATATGCCAGGCATTTCGTGTGCATTCTTCTCTTTCAGTCGCTCTGCTCTGTTGGCCGCTGCTGCACACACCCCCACCCCAGCCTTTTCCTCTCCAGATCAGTGAGCTCACAGACACACAACCACCTGTGCGTGGCAGGTAGCAAGGTGCAGAGAGTGTCCAACCATTCCTCACCAGGCATGGCTGGCATGGCATCTTCTAAGCAATTGCCTGCTGACTACAAATGTAAGTGAGCCCTCTCTAAAGTGCCATTCCAGGCAGGAATCTGAAAGGTGGTGCCATTTTTCCTGATAGAGCATTTTGGGTCTGTGCTGCTGGATTTTGTTTCTCCAGGGATCTGCTCCATCCCGGTAGATGCCGCTCCATCATTCCCAGTTGCACAGGCCAGGAGCTTTGTAGCTGACTTTACTCCATCTCCTCCCTTCCATCATCCACGTGGGTCTCCTCAGCAAATTGCACAGGCTCTTCTTTCAATCTATCCAGGACCCAAGCCCTTCTCTCTGATTCCTTCAAGCCTTCCATCTCTCACCTGGATGGATAATCACCACCTCCCTAAGCTGTCAGCTGCATCCTCTCTCCCCACAGCTTCTTTCCAGTACATCCACCAGCGAGATCCTATTACCAGATCAGACCCTCCTCCAGGGAAACTCATGCTCCAGTCCCCCAACAGGTCACAGGAAACCCTAAGAACCCCAGCTCCCATGGACTCCCAAGCTGCCTTCCTCTCACTCCTCCTCTCCCTGCAGCCCAGCAGACTCCTGACTGACATCAGGCAGTGTGGTGCCCACTTGCACCTCCTTCAGCTCTTTGTCTAAATGTCATCTTCCCACTAGGGTCCCCTTGACCACTTTACTTAAAATTACAACCAGCGTTGGTCCCGGCCACGTCTCCACCGCACACGCTTATCATGAGGATTTTGTGTCTCTCCCGGCAAGACCAGAGCCCCGCAGACTTGGTGTTGGACAGTGTTGCTCTACTCAACTCCCAGTGTCACTCCATAAGCACAGCAGATGTTCAGTATCCATGGGGTTTGCTCCAGGCCCTCTCAAATATCCAAATCCGCTGATGCTTACGGCACTAGACAAAATGGTGCAGTATGGAATCTATGCATTCTCCTGTGTACTTTATTTATTAGTACACATTTGTAGTACAGAATGTTTACACTTCTTGTGAGGAGTTGACACATTTTGATTCTTTCTTCACTCCAAGCTACCCCTCCATTTCTTAGCCCCTTCCCATTTGAAAAAGATCTCTCTCCCTACTTCCTATTATCAAACTTTCATTTTGCTCTTTATTTATATTTTGGGTTTCTCATATAAGAGTAATCATGTGGCATTTAAGCTTGTGCGTCTGATTTATTTCACTTCACATTAGGGTCTCAAGGTGCATCCATTTTCCTACAAATGACTCAAGTTTTTCTTTATGGCAGAGTTGTACTTCATTGGGTGTAAATATCACATTTCCTTTATCCACTCATCTTTCGATGGCATATGAGCTGCTTCCAAGATTTATTTATTATGAGCTCTGTAGCTAAAATATGTGTATGCATGTGTCACTATAATATGGTGTCTTTAACTCTTTGAGGAAGATATCTGGGGTGGGGACAGCTGAGTCAAATATAACTGACAGTTTTAGTTTTTTGGGGAATCTCCATACTGATTTCCATAGTGGTGGTACTAGTTTACATCACCCCACTGATGATGTAGAAGGCTCCTTTTCCCCCACAGCTTCTCCAGTGTTTGTTGCTATTTGATTTCCTGATGGTGGTAATATGGAGTTCTTTCTAGGGCACAGTGTACTCTCAGTGTTGTTTTTATTTGCACTTCTCTGAAGTACCTCCTGTGCACTTTAAACCATCTTTAGATGACACACAGTACCTAAATACAGTGCAAGTTCTATCCCAATCACTGTTATGCCATACTGGTGAGGCAATGGTGGCAACAAAACAACTCTACCTATCCAAGACAAGTGCATTTTGGAGATTTTTGATCCACAGTTGACTGAATCTGTGGATGCGAAGCCCTTACGTATGCAGGACTAACTATATTTGTCAAGTGCTCAACTGCCCTATTGGTCTCAAACCTAATAATGCTTTACCTGTGTTCTTTGTAGGGAAAATACCAGGTTTTGCTGGAACTGTATAATGAAAAACGTGCCACTGTGGCTTGTGCCAATGCAACAATCACTTGCTCCTGACCTTGGTCTGGAGGCCAAAGTACAGCAAGCTACTTGAGCCACAGGAACCCCACTGTCCATAGAGCCAACCCACTTCAGAAGAGAACCAGCTGATGACAGAGGCACTCTTCACGGAAGTCCCCCACCAAGTGCAGCTGCTACTTTCAACCCCCAGGCCAGGGTCACCCTGACTGTGGCTTATCTCTTCTCCAGAGCCTCTCAATAGAGCCCTCCCTTTCCTAGGGAGTCACCTCATCAGGTCTCCTCTTTCTCGACTCCTCTGGAGCATTTTCTCTCAGGCACCCAGAATAAAGATTGTGGCCCACAGCTGGTATCACGGCTTCTTCAGAGAATCCCAGTGTAACGTTGTGATTAAAAGTCATTTCCTCCCGATGTGTATGCCAGCCTCTGGCACAGCATAAGCAGGTGTGGAAACCCAGGAAGATGACGACTGTCTGGACTCCGTGCTGGGAAGATGCACCCTTGGACCAGGAGGCTGAGACACTGTCATCTCACTGTTAAGACCCCTACCCCACCTCATCCTCTGTGTTATTTTTATGTCACTATATTAAAATTTAAAAAAAAACGAAATGATCAATTTATGAAGAGAACAGGTTTGTTTGGGAAACCCCATCCTCGGTCAGTTGGCCCCACTGCTTCAGCCTGGGGCGAGGCAGCTCGTCATGGCAGTGTATGTGGTGGGCAAAGCTCCAGGAGCAGGGGCTAGAAGAGGAGGCCAGGGTCCCTCAGTTCCCTACGGATCTCCCACTCAGCCCCACCTCTTACGGGTTCCTTCACTTCCCAAGAGTGTCACTCTGGGAAGCCACCCCCCAACATGGGCTTCTGGGGGACATTCAGTATCCAAACTACAGCATCCCCCAAGGCATGACTCCACCTGGCCTCAGCACACAACAGCACCCATTCAGTCTGTGAGTCAGTCAAAGAATCATGAATGAACACTGAAATACCTAGAACTGTGCTCTTAGGATGCATGAAACAGATGCTTCCCCTGCCTCCGCAGGGCTGCAAGGCCCTGAACTACTAAGAAGCCTCATGTCTACAGTGGACACATTCCTTCCCGTGGAGAAACACCATCTTCAATGCCCCTATCAGAGAACAAGCTGCCCGTCCTGTTCTCACAGCCCTCCTTGCAGAAGCCCTTCTCTTTAACCCCTGGAGGTGGCATGGTGGGCTCTGTGTTCCCTCCCCCACCCATGCCTTGGCCTCAGTCCTGTCTTTCCAGTGTCTCTGACCCAAGATCTGACCTTCTTGTACCTGCAGAGGGGCTGCAGTACAGTGGGTGGATTGACTTTATCATCTGCTCTTTTCTGTGTCCAGAAAGGTACCACTACATTAATGACCATGAGAGGAGAAACAGTTCAGAAATATTAGTTGCTGGTAATTCCTGCATGGACACAGTTAGACCTCCTGGAATGGCTGGACACAAATGCCTGCCAAGTTAGAACCAGTGTGTGAGCTTCACTAGGTCACACAGACAAAATGACAGCAGTGTCCCCTCCTAGGCCCACAGAGCTTGGGAGAAAAGTTACTTCGGGAACACACTGGGAACACCACTATGTGCATGAACAGCAAGCATTCGACCCTTCCCCCCTGCCTCCAGCGTGAGGCCGGTTCCTGCTCCTTCTCCTGCAGCTGGGAAAGGCTCTGAGGAGACGGTATGTATCACAGGCATCACACACCCCAGTGGCTCAGCACAGCTGTTCCAGCCTTCCCAACACACACTTCCCCCTTGGCCTTCTTACGAACTTGAACTTGAGATTCAGATGCTATAAATTCAGGTAAAACTAGAATTTCCATACATGAATCTGGCCCTTGGCATGGCTAAAAGACTACACCAGTACTCAGGAGTTTCATTCACTAAGGACACGGTGTGAGAGAAAGAGAAAAACACTTTCTCTGTCCCCAAAGATACCTTTTCTTAATGTCCTGTCATGGGCTTTTATCCTCACCATGATTCTCTCTCCTGCAAAGTGAGAACGTTTTTTCAGTGTGTAGGCGTCTCCTGTTAAAACACCATCAGCCCCGGCAGGGGAAATGGCCAGAGTCATTAACCGGGTAGTTAACGCCCCTGCAAAACAGTCACTAAAACCAGCGTGGATCTGGCAGTTCAGGAGGTGGGGCCCGAAGGCACCCTGTCCACCTCCTCTGGGTGAGTGGAGGTGTAGGAATGGAGAAAGCCCCTGGTAAGCTGTCATAGAACCAGATTTATTTCTCTTCTAACAAAGAATTTGCTACTGCTTTAAATACCACAATTAGAAACTGCAAAAATGTGTACACAGCAGACTTTCAAGAAGGAAAATCAGAAAAGTCAGGGTGGTGAGGAACTATGCTATCCCTGAGGCCGGAAGAATGCTTGGGGAAAATCAGCCAGCTCCGATCAACTTGGTGCCTGCCAGGTCTGCTTCATGTTTTGAGGAACAGCTCAACCTCTGCATAGACCTTTTCCCCTGTGCCTTTGAGGGATGTTCCTGCGCCCACCAGAAGCTGTTCAGCAAGGGTCCGGGCAGAATACCAAAGAGCCCTCTGGGACAGAGTGGTCGTATCCCTTATAGTGACAGAGAAGTGAATTCAGCCTGCCCTGAATATACAGGGACATGGGTGCCACTGGAACCCCTAGTCCTGAGGTGACTCAGGCATCAGCCAGGATTCACATGCATCTCACTGCAGCACTTCCAGCAAGGGCCCCCCTGAATACCACTTCGCCTCGGTGGCCGCCTGCCTAGAAGGGCAGATCCCGTCAGCACAGGAGCCCTCACACTCGCGCTGTCCGACATACAGAGGGAAAGACACACTTTCTTGGATACTTCTTCTCTTACTGGTACATGTTTACAGAACATGATGCCCACAGTCATCCAGGGTGTGAACACACGTACATAACCCAGCTTGTCTTCCTTTCTTAGCCCTCTTCCCACTAACCCCCTTCTCCACCTGGAAATCTCCCTCCATTTGCATTCTTGTTCTTATTAACATTTTTAGCTCCTGTTTATGATATATAATATTTACATTCATGGAGGTCATTAGATGCCTAAACATAACATTTCTTAACTCTACTTTAGTCTTCTTCCTCTTCTTCTCCTCCCCCTCAGTCTCCTGGACTCCTTCCTGTTGCAGGAGACTTATTCCTTTGTCTTCTTCTATCCATCCTTTATCATTCTCTTTGTTTGTACCTTGTCTTAGTCAAATGAGAGATGCTGCATGGTATTTAGCCTTGTGTGACTGCTTTATTTCATGCAACATGATATTTTCCAGATGCATCATTTTCCTACAAATCTATACTTCTTTATATCTGAATGGTATTTCTCCATGTGTAGATACTACATTTTCTTTATCCATTCATCTGATGATGGGTTGATACCAGCTGCCTAAAAAAGGCATGTTTTTGGGAGATCCAAGATGCCAACTGATAGGTAGTATGATAGAGAGCCTCTCTGAGAAAAACAACTCAGATGCTAGAATCTAACACCATGGAGAAGACCAGACAAAAGAAGAGGAATTCTCACAACCCAGGAAGAAACTGAGAAAAAAGAAAAAAAAGAAGAAGTGTGGATGGAGGGCTGGAGTTGGGCACACTCCGGTCACTGTACTGGGCGTGTCTTAGAGTTGGGTGACTCACAATGGAGCTGAGGTCGCATCCCTGCTGAGAGCGGGGCTTGGGTGAGCTCGAGACCCTTGGTTGGAGGAGGCGCTGCAACAGGGAGTGGAAACAGCGAACTGAACTTTGATGAGTGCTGAGAACTGGGTTCCCCAGAGTAGGATGACCAGTTAGACAACATATTGGATTTGAGCAGGACAGGCTTGAATCAACAACTGAGGCGGCCTCAGTTGGCAGCTCCTGGCCCAAAGAAGATTGGTGGGATCTGTTTGGGCTGGACCATGCCCCTGGTTGGGACCCAATAGCAAGGGATGAGGCTGCCCCGAACCTGTGACATCTGCAGGGCACACACAAACATACTGAAAACACTCACTGGTTGACTGTCTTAGAGGGGAGGGGTCAGCCCACATCACCCCTGAGTGCACCTCACAGATCAACAACAAACAGGAGAGGGCAGAACTTCCCTAGCTAGTATGCTGCAGAAAAACTGTAAGCAATATGAAAAGGTCCTGAGACCTCCACCATTCACCTGTCTGAAAGAAATCAGAAGCATGACAAGACAGAGAAACAACAAAAAACCTCCAACCACCGACCCAGGGAAAATAAGTCCAGGAGAGGTAAATACAGAGGAGATTAGATTGAGGGCAGCAAACATGCAATATCAGACACGGCCTCATTGGAAATAAAGAAATACTTCTGTGAACTCATCGACGAATTTAAACCTGAAATTCTTACTCAGGTGAAGCAAGATATAAGAAGATTAATAAAAGAAATGCTGGGTACTCCTCTAGAAGACACAAATGGAAGAATGGAGGAACCCAGAGAAAGGAGAGAAGCTTTGACGAAGAATATAAACAAAATCTAGAATACATGAAACAGATCTAAAGAGAATATCAGGAAATTAAAAACTCCATTGAAAGCTAGCAAAACTTCTTAACAGAAACTAAAGACAGACTTTCAAAATTTGAAGATAGATTTGCATTGTATGATTGTGAAAGGAAGGATCTCTTAAAAACAACAAGGAACCAGGAAGTAATGATACAAAGGCTAGAAGACGACAAGATGATTTATAACTTAAGAATAAAAAATGTGAACGAAGAAGCAGGGACAAATACAAATGAAATAAAAAGGCTATTCACAGAAATAATTAAGGAAAAGTTCCCAAGCATAGGAAACAGAAGTGATGTTTAGATATATGAGGCATACAGAACTCCAGTCAGCTACAACCAAAACAGATCTATACCCAGACATATAATAATCAAGATCCCAGAAATCCATCACAAGAACAGAACATTAAAAAGTGGTCAGAAAAAAGAAACAGATTACCTATAAAGGAAAACTCATCAAAATCACAGCAGACTTCTCGATGCAAACTATCAAATCAAGAAGAGCTTGGAGTGAAATATTCCAAGCCTTGAAAGAAAATAATCTCCAACCCAGAATGATGTACCCTGCAAAACTGTCTCTCAAAATTAATGGAGAGACAAGATATTTCCACAACAAAGAGGAACTGGGGGAGTTTGTGACCACCAATCCAATGCTGCAAAGAAAACTGAAGGGCATTCTAGAGAGAGAGAAGGAAATCACCAGGATTCCAGTAACAATTGGCAGAAAAGCCTCAATGAAAGAGGCAGACAGTGGCATGAAGGAGAAAAGTAAACAACGACAGAAAAACAGCATAGCAGAGATGAGGCAGAGAAGATTGACTATATCGCTGTTTTGTCTTGACTGATTTTATTCAAATCTGGTATGCTTGAGAGTATCAAGTCTGAGAGTAGAGGCGACTACTCTGAAGATGACAAGATTCAATAGGATACCCATTCTGGTTTGATTATTAACTGCCTTTGAAGTCCTATAATGTCTCCAATGTTTGGTTTTTATTAATAGTGCTATGTACTGTTAAGCTTAATTATACTATGCCTGACGATATAGACAATTTTATTGAAAATAACAAGAGACATCATAGTAACTACCGTAGATCACCTAGTATTGTGGTTTTATATGTCCTTTTCATTTCGTGTTTCTCTATGAATTTGTATTGTTGACTTGATTTGTTTCTCCCTCTAATACATAAAGGCTAGGTATACATGTAGAGACTTATACATGTGTAGAACTTCTAAACAGTTTATGAGAATTGACTATAGTTATTGTAAAAAAAGAGAGAGGAAAAGAAAGTATTCTAAAGGATATAACTGCATATATGTTTAAGTGTGTAGGATTGATAACCATATTACTAAGTTTTTTGTTGGATAGATGATCAGAACTGATTGCAGTCTTACTGTTTAAATGTCCACTTTGTATGCTTTACTTTTGTAACTTGAACAACTACGTCTAAGAGGGAAATATGTAATTATCAACTAGTGATTTCTTACTGGTTTTGGGGTGTTTTTTTTTTTGAAATTTTGTATTATTTCTACCCTCTTTCTGTTTCATTTTTTTTCTTTAAATTTAAAAAAAGAAGAAAAAGAAAAGAAAGGCATGCTTTTATCTCAAAGCCCTGCCATTCATTTTGATTGCAATGGCTTGCTTCACATGACCACTGCTGACCAATCACGCTTGGCCCTTTCCTAATTTGCTTTATCAAACTCACAGGTCCTACCCCTGCAGATGGATCAGAGTTAGCTAAAGTGGAATCACACACATCCCTAAGAGGAAACTGGGGGAGTTAGAAAAGGATAAACAGGGAAAGATGCTATAATCAGTCTGACCTTTAAAGTGTGATTTTCTGAGTGATTAAGTTATATTCTCCAAGCCTTGATTTTCTCACTTTTAAGTTCAACTATAATATCTCCCTTATAGTGATGTTTTGAGAATTAATAGAGGTAACCTGTTGTGTTACCTTTCTGTCACTGTAACAACATACCTGAGACAGCAAACTTAAGAAAGGAAAATGCTTATTTTGTCTCTTTTGATTCAGAGGTCCCATCCTGTGGTCATCAGTCTCTTTGCTTTGGCTGTGACAGAACATGGGGTAGAAGGCTGCTCACCTCCATTGTGACTGAGAAGCAAAAAAGAGGGACAAGAAGAGACCAGAGCCCCACAGTTCCCTTCAAGGGCTCCCATAACTTAACTTCCTTCCCATGAGGCCCCTCATCCCAAAGGATGCGCCACCTCCCACTGTGCCTGACCCGAGCCAAATCTTTACCCATTGTGTATTTTTGTGCCAAGCAGCAGTAGAACTCGCCCCTCACCCACAATCCCACATATCCTCTTGGGTTCTGACCTGGTTCCTTGGCACTTTGATTTCTTCTAAGTGTAGTGCAGCTGATTTTACTAGTCCTAGGATGGAGGCGTGTTCCTTGGGTTATAGGCTTGGACCAAGAACTCTGAAAAACATTGAAGGTAAACATTTTTCCCCTAAAACAGAAACATTTTTATCTGGACAAAAGGTCCCCTGAAAGAAAAATTTGTGTATTTATTTAATGAAACTTGTTTCCTGTAAATAAAAACAAGCTTACAAGATGTGAAGAACTAAAAGTAACATGTGCAGATTTAACGATTATGTCTGCCTTCAGAAAAAAATTACCCAAAATAGCTAGTGAGAGAACCAAAAGGCCACATCCTGATTCTAACCCAGACTTGACAGGAACAGAGAGCTGATCATCTCAGCAGTCGGATTTCAGATTGAGTTGGCTGGATGTTTCTCAGTCAGTAAAATGAGCATCTAGGCCTAATATCCCAATCACTTTACCAGGATCCTGTAAGAATGGAAGCAATTGTTTCACCTCTAGTTTGTATTTTGCCTCACTGTTCCATTTCAAATGGAAGCCTACAGTTGCTTTCAAGTAGAGATCTAACTTTTCTTCCCACTAACCTAGGTTTCCTTTAACATGTACTGTGGTTGGGATAAGTGTCCCCCAAAGAAGCTTGTGTTAGAGGGTTGTTCTCCCAAGTGCTACAAATGGGATGCAATAGAAACTGTAGAAGTTGGGAATTAAGAGGTGGGACATATGTCACTGAGGGGTGTTCCCTCCACACTGACTGTGAGGCCCAGGTTCCTTCTTCTTTCTCTGTTGTTCCCAGGACAAAAAGGGAAATGGTTTTGCTCCTCCTGACCTGCTCCCACTGTAATGTGCCTCCCCATCTTAAGGCCCGTTCATCCTTGACTAGACCCTCCAAAACCATGAGCCAAACTACACCTTCTCTTTTTATAAGCTGATTATCTCAGTTGTTTTATTAAAACAATTAAAAGCTGAATGACACAACAGATGTTTGTGACCAAATGTACAACTTTGCTTTTGCCTCACCTTCACCTTTCACAGGCTGCCATGGTACCAAGTAACACATAGTCTCCATGTGCCACAACTTTTACAGGAGACAGAACAATGGTCTCTGTAAGTTCACTTCCTCCCTCTTATTTCTTCCTCTTCCTGCTTCACTTTTAGGAATTAAATGTAAGGAGTCTAGAGATGGGTTAATTCCCAAACCCCTACATGAATACTCTGCATCAAGTTCAACCTGGCTGACCTCTGCAGCTCTGAGTAAGCACTCTTTCTGGCTTGGGTAGCAAGTGTCACAGGCAGAGTCACTTCCAAGAAAAAGGCATCTATCACTGTTGCCTTCTTCCCTGGCTGCAATTGTTCAGGTCTGTCTAAAGTTTTGTTTATTTGTTTTTCTGTCACTGGATTTCATTGTTCAGTGTGTATATTCCATAACTGTGTTTGGCTTCCAGAATCTTGGAATTAAGAATAAGTCACCAGTATGAGAGTTCAGTCACACCTGTTCTTGGTCTCAGAGTTCAGAAAGGTCCCCAGAGAGACACCCTCCATGGACAAGGAAGAATCCTAAAAAAAGATACTATTAAATTAAGCACAACTGAGTCAGGGATTTAGCTCAGTGGCATAAGTGCCTGCCTGGCAAGTGCAAGGTCATGAGTTTGATCCCTGATACTCCTTCAAAAAAGAAAGAAAGAAAACTCAACTTTTGATCAAAACCAAGTCTATTACTTGGTTCTGTGGTTCTGAGGACTCATTCTAAAGATCTTTTCTAGGATCCTATCCTGAACAAAGAAATAAAACAAAGCACAAAAGATAATGAAGTTTTACATTGATTAAAGATAGGGAAAAGATATGCTCTTCAGAGCAAGTGTGGGCCAAAAGCACACTCTGCACTCACTCTGGGCAAGAGCAGACCACTGTGAATGGCAAAGCATGGTGGGTGTGAGGAAAACGGCCGCTGCCTTTTGTGTCTCCTGCTCCTCAGGCTGACGTCAGGTCTAGGCTTCCCAATCAAAACCCTGCCCAAGTCCCCCTGAGAAGAACTGAGGAGAGACTCTGATTCCAGGTGCAAGGCACTGGGAACTGTTCTGTATATAGGTCCTAAGCCTGTTTGATAGGTCAGGGACACTTGCCAGTCATTTTGCCTCATCCTAATCTCTCATCTCATAACCTTAGTAAAAAGCACTATACTGTCCTCTGTATATATTTTCAGCATGGAAGTGATGATGTGGACATTCTAAAGTGGGCAGGCTCCTAAGCAGAGAAAGAATGAGACAGCATGGGGTCCCAGCTCCCAGCGCCTTGGATTTGTAACACAACAATGAGGACAGAGAAGCTAAAGCCAGAGCTGATTTCACAGGAGATTTGGAGAAATGCCAGGTACCTGCAGCACTGGGAGGGGCACCAGTGCCAAGATAACACAAGGCCCAGAAGGTGGGACACAGAAGGATCATTCCATGAAACTGGCCATGGGGCACTCATCACAGAGAAAAGGGGGGTGGTAAGCTGGGCAGGGTGTGGGCACCAAGCTCCTCCAGTACGCACAGAGCCAACGAGGTTCTGATTTTCAGGGGCTTCAAGGTTTTGAGGACTCAAACTGACATGAGGCATCCAAAAATAACCAGGGCAGGAAGTAAAAAGAGCCTGAAGAGATGCTGTAACATGCCCATGAAGTTACAAGTCTATGGTGTTTAAATTGTTATTGTTCAAGAGTCTTCAAGTAAACATCAGAAATCCAACTTTCCCCATCAAACAGGACTCCCTTCCTCTTTTGGAGCCATGTCAGAATGGGAATCCCATTCCTGAGAACACCACCCCAGCTCCTTCTCTACTCCCACCACCACCACCTAGATGTCCACTGGGATCTCTTTGTAGCACTCACACTGTCCCAAAAGCATTCCCCTCTGCTCTCAGACAGGATGCATGGTTCCCATTACAGATAGAGTCATTCTTCCATCTCCTCCTGACTAAAACCTTAGGACATATGGTCTGAGCATATTTGGGTCTGAAACTCAACCCCTGCACTACAACTTGTCCATTTACCTCACCACCTAAGTAAATTTGTAAGGAAGTCTAGGGAAGAAGTGACTCCAACCCCAAGGTAATTTACAAAGATTTAGACATTTAAGGATATGACAAGAATGAAATTAGAGAACATTATCTGAGCAACACAGATATAACTAACATTACTGTGTTCCTTTCTAAATTCCACAAACAAAAACAATTGCTATACAGCCTTGACTTCAGATACATAACCAAAAGCCATATAAGGTTTAGTTGAACAAGTAGCTGATGGAATGGAAGAAGCATTAGAGATGCTACACAGTAGGCTCTGACTGTGTAACAGGAAGCCCTGGGAACCCTTCCAACATGTAACATGGCCTTTGTTTCAGTGAAATGATGCTTTTCACTCAGACTGGCTCAAAGACTAGGCTCAGAACTCCCACCAGCATAGTGTCTTTGTGTGTTGTTATGGTTTGTGTTTGGATAGCCCCCTCAAGCCTCATGCAATCATGGACAGGGCTGAACCTAGTGGTTGTGATTGGTTTGTTGTCTAACAGTGGGAGAGGTGATGTGAGTGCTGCACCCACGCAGGGGCAGGAAGCTGGCATACAACGTAAGGGAGAGAAGGAAGTGTGCTTCCCCACCCCTTTTGCCCTTTTGCTCTTGTCACTTGTGGCTGCCATGAGTGGCTGCCCCTCAGCCACACACCCTGCCTTGGAGTCAGCTGAGTATGGACTGAACCCTCCAAAAACTGTAAGCTAAATAAACCTTTCCTTGCTTCACTTTGGGCATGAGGTATTTTGTCTCAACAATGAGAGAAAAGTAACCAAGACGTGTATTAGAACAGGAGTTGGTGGCATATAATTTGGCAAGCATGTAATTTGAGCAAAGAAAAGAGATATATCACAACACACAGCTTAGGTAAATGGAATTCAGCCCCCACTGTCCCCCGGCCAGGGGTTCTAATGAAGTCCCCAACCTATAAAATCTCACCTAGCAGCCCAGGTAAAGCTTTGAAATCTTCTGCCACATGGCACATGTTGAAGAAAGAGAACAGAATAAAGTTAATTTCTGCCTTAAGAAATAGGCCTCCCTGTAGATTGATGTCCTCTGATCTCCTCATTACCCTACCCTGTCCCACCCCTAACTTTCCACCAGCCACAAGCCCCCAAATTTAATAACCACTGTCCTTGTAGGTTTGAAGAAGCCATCTGCGTCCTTTCAGTCTCCCACCTCGAGGTCCTGTTGCTCAGATGGGATCCCAGATAAGGTTATTCTAGAGGCAAAATGGTTAAGTGAAACATATCAGCTTCCCCACTAAACTTGTGGCCTCCCCCTGTCATTTTTCATATTGAACAGACTTGGGAAGTCTTGTTCCATAATTTTTAAAATGTTTTTATCTCCCCTAGTCTATAACATCTTTTCTTCCCCACAAAAACATATATTGTTCTATCATTTTTGAAATATCACTTCTTCCAGGAAACATCCCTTCTCTAATGTTCTTGACCACAGCATGACATGCGTCACTTTCTACTACACAGGCCTGCTGTCTTATCTGTCTCCTCTACAGGACACAAGGAACCTGGGAGCCAGCAGGGCACAATTTAACCCATAATGTGTACCTGTGATCTGGCCAACATTCTCAGGCAGGTAGCCTTACCTAACCCACACAGTAATCCATGATGCAGGCAGTTTAATTCCCACTGGTTGTAACATTAGGACACCACAGCTATGAGCTATTACAGGTGGTGATCACGAAGCTATGTTTCATACTCCTGTGTATCAGCCTCCAAAACAGTGTCAGTGCCCCATGGTGGGGATAAGCAAGGACTTGGATACAGGTGGACCTAGAGGTACATGACCTCTGTTTCCTTAGCTGTTAAATAAGGGGAGTGACAGAACTTTGCCTGCTTGTCGTTTGGGATGGGGGTCAAGTAAAATGATTACTGTAAAATGTGTAGCACACAGACTGCTTAACAGTCAGTTCATACCATCATGGTATCACTCTAACTAGGTCTTCCCGAGGAGAAACCCCTGAGTCAGCACCAGAATTTGGTGGAAACAAGACATGAGTCTGCACTTGCTCTCTGTGGAGGGTGAGGCTTTCAAAGCCACCATCCTTGTAGGCATGAAGAAGCCATCTGCTTCCTCCAGCCTCCCACCTCCACGTGCTGCTGCTTGGATGGGTTATTCCGGGCACAACAGCAATGCCCAAGAGCTGCAACCAGGACTGTCCCCTCTGTTGTAGTACTACATTGACACAGCTCACTGTATCTGTCTCTTCCTCACACAGTTCCCACTGTCACTACTTCACAAAGGCGGGTAACAATGAGGCTATGTTAATGTGACCACAAATCACAGAAATGCCATAGGAAGTCTTTCAGACAAAAATATCCTAAGCAGAAGAGTAATTAGAATTGAGTCCCCTTCTCTAATGTTATTGACCACAGCATTACATGCGTCACTTTCTACTATACAGGCCTGCTGTCTTACCTGTCTCCTCTACAGGACACAAGGAACCTGGGAGCCAGCAGGGCACAATCCCCAAGAGACTAAAACCCATGCTGTCTTTGGAAATATCTTTCAGTAACTCCTAGTCTTAGAGTCCTAAAGTTCACAGCTAACCCATGTGTTTCTTCTGTTCTTAATTCCTTTCTCCTCCCCTTTCCCTCTCTCCTTCCTCTTTCACTTTCTTTCTTTTTTGCTTCTGGTCATCTAAACTTAGGAACATGGTTGTCAAGTAAACTAGTATAATCACTATAGAAATCAGTGTGGAGAGTCTTCAAAAAACTAAAACTAGAAATTCCAATTGACCCAGCTATTCCCCGTCTAGGTATCTTACCAAAAAGTTAAAGACATCATATTATAGGGATCCATGCATACCCATGTTTATAGCAGCACAACTCATAACTAAATTTGGAAGCAGTCTGTATGCTCATCAATAGATAATGAAAATGTGATATTTACATACAATGGAGTATTACTCTGCTTAAGGAAGGTTAAACTTTAGTCATTCGTAGGAAAATGGATGCACTTTGAGATCACAATGTTAAGAGAAATAAATCAGACACGCACTCTTAAATATTGCGTGGCTTCTCTTATATGCGTTTTCTTTGTATGTCCAAAATATAAAGAGCAAAATAAAAGGCAGATAATAGAAAGTAGGAAGATAGATCTTTTTCAAATGGGAAGGGGAAGAGACAGCAAAATGGAGGTAGGGAGTGGAAGGGAAGGAGATTAAAAAAGAATTGAGATGTGTTATGCACGTGGACCAACTCCACACAAGGGATGTAACCATTATGTAATGCAAAGATGCACTAATAAAGAATAAAAAATTGAAATAAGTATTTTTTTAAACTTGGAAACATGGTTGCCATTGAAAAACAAGGAGGGGTTGAGCCTCAGCTCCATCACATCCTGGATACTTGATTCGTCTCTGCCTCAGTTTGTTGATCTGTAAAACAGGCCAACAATGCCCACCTCACAGTGTTGTGTGGAATATGTACCACATAGGGCTTAGAAAAAATAATAAATACTATTTTCTCTTCCTTTCTTTTTTACTTTGGAGTTATTTTAATCACATGTCTTAAATCCAGCACATAATACTCATGTAAAATATTAGAACAATTTTTCATATAGGCAAGAAGAAAATATGGGCTCTAAACTCACTGATACAACTCATGTCTTAAGAACTAAAAAGATAAATTTAAAAAGATAAAAAGTTCTGGACAGAGATATTGGTGATAGTTATTCAGCACTGTAAATGTGTTAATAATGCAAGAAAGGACTTTAAAATGGTTAAGAGGGTAAATTTTATGATCTACATATTTTACCAGCATATAAAATACTTAAAATTAAAATATTTAAATTTAATGTAATTGAAAAGAGTTTATTCCTTAGTGGGCAAGAAAAAGAAAAAGGATCCATGAATGTTTCATACACCTCGGGGATTTTTTTAACATAATGTTCACTACTGTGTAAGTTTATTTCAATTTCTTTGATCCTAAAATATTGGCAGACATTGACACTGTAATAAAAATGTGTTAAAAGGCATTCTTTAAATTTTCTCAAAATGTTTTGCTCTTTGTAAGGCTACCAGTCCCTTTAACAGGCTAGGAACAGACACACACCTCTTGATGAGACAGGAAAGCATCTCTTAACAGAGAAATCCAGAGTGAAGGTCCTGGCTCCTTTGGGTTCAGAAGGGTAAAATACTGGTGCTGTGCCTCCTCTCAGGAAGGAAGGGAGAGCCTGAGGCTGTTAGGGGAGAGTGTCCACCTGATGGGCTTTGGGATCTGCTCAGGGGATTGGAGGAAGACACTGTGGATGTCTCTGAGTGTGTCATGGAGCCAAAAAAATGCTGCATGATTTCTCTTACAAGGTGCCTATGGTAGTCAAATTCACAGAATTAAAATGAAATGATGGTTACCAGGGGCTGGGGGAGATGGAAAGGGGTTATTTAACAAGTACAGAGTTTCAGATTTACAGGATGAGAGAGTTACGGAGATGGATGCCACTGCTAGCTGCACAACAGTGTAAACATTTAAGACTGATGAAGTGACCCTTAGACATAGTTAAGATGGTAAGTTTCACATTGTGTATATTTTGCCATAATTTCAAAAAATTCTTTGTGTATTTTTTCTTATTTCAATCATAGATTAAGAAATAAAAACAGAAATACTGAAACACTTTGATGAGTAAAGAGTCTTTCAGTGAATTCTTGGTTTTTATCACTCTTCTGTTCCTAAAATCTACATTGATCAAAATGGTCAGATGAGACAGAGGTCATGAAAAAGGCCAGCTTGTCCTCAATGTGCTTTGCTCTGCCATGGAACCCAACCAAGTGTTCTTCCTCTTTGCTGTCACTTTCCCCTTATAGGTCTCCACTTGTGGTGGTTCAGTGAGAGCTCAGCAGTGTCCCCTGTATCTTTTGCTATAGATTTTCCATATCATCAGTCCATCCCCTCACTGCACATGGGTCTGCAAGATGACATGCCTGCCATCTGCTCATATTCAGGGACCCACAGAGCTCCAATCGTAAGGTTTACCCCACAAATCCAGATGACTTACCTGCAGTTCCCTGTGTAAAATGCACATCCCTAGAAAATTAAATTGCCCTGAAACAACCCCAGTTTTTAGTCAAGGCCTCTATCCTGCCCTGTTTCTTGTTGAAACCAGGACTCAAGTCTTACTAAAGTGACACATTGGGTTAGTTCACAACCCAGTGGAGAGGCTCACATCCCTACAAGGAAGCAGGGTTGCCTGACAGAGCAGGGTACCACCCCAAGAGCGGCCCAGGCCCTCAGAGGCCTCCTGAGGGACAGGTACATGGCAGTCTAAGGCCAATACCATCCAGACAGTTGCACAGATGCATACAGGGTCTAAGCAATGACCAGATTCTGAAAGTGGAAACTACTATACCCTAAAAGCCAATTTACGAGTCTGTGCATAAAACCATAGAGATTATAATAGCTCAACACAATACATACAAGATAGATAGATAGATAGATAGATAGATAGATAGATAGATAGACAGACAGACAGACAGACAGACAGACAGACTGATACATAGACAGATAGATGCAAAAGCTCAACAACAGGAGCAATGATGACAATAATCATGTTGTTATTAATAATTAACTTGGGACATAAATTCAATCAAGAATATATGTTGAGGTCTTCATTTTCTGTTGCTATAATACAATATGAGAGGCAGAGTGCTTATAAAGAAAAAAGTTTATTTAGCTCACTGTTATGAATGTCGAAGAACATGCCACCAACCTTTTCCCAGCCCTAGTGAGGGTCTCATGGCCAACAATGACTGGAGTGAAAGGAGAGACAGAAACCAGGGGAGACAGAAAAATGATGAGGGGTCTGGCTGGTTCTGTAAAAACACTGTCTCAAGAACTAACTGGGCTCCACATCCTACATGTCCTAAAACTTTCGAGCCACACCCCAACCACACAGCTGGGCTTAGGATTTAACTCAATAATGAGATACCTTAAATCAGCATTTTTATGAATCTCGTATAGACCCAGTGGTCTTTCTTTGTGGAATTGGAAAAAGAGGAGTCAAAATTTGTGTCTCTGAGAAAAGAACCCATAGAAGGATTCTTACCTGCTTGGCAAGGGGGACGAAAGTCTTGTGCTCATTCCATGGTCATTAAGTCTGGTTCCAGTTGTGACCTGGTTTGTCTCACAGGCTCTCCTGCAAGCATGTGGGATGGAGCTGAATCCCATCATTCTGGTATAAAATGGGAGAGGGACCAAGGCTTTGAGCAACCTCTCTGCTAAGGACAAGGTACCTGTCTCTAAGTATATGTTTCTACTTCTCTGGGTCTCAGATTCTTGCACTAAATTAGGTCAAACTTCTCCTTGAGTATTCCATAAATAACTCTGAGCACGCCTCTCCACCAGTAGTTATAGTTTTCATGGTGACTAAATGAACTCTGCATTCGCCTTTTATCAATTGTCCTCTCCCGAGTTTGATTTAGCTAGACTCCTTCCTCTGATTCTGTTTACTCTGGTGAAAATGATAAAATTTTAATTTCTGAATTTATCAGCCCAAAAGCAAAACCCCACCTCCTGGAAAGAGTTAGTCCTTCTGTCTTCAAGTTCCTCAAATGCATGAGCTTCATCCTTTTTCATCTGCAAAATAAAAATGAGGTCAAACTTCAGTTTGCAAAGAATGATTGTTAGACAGAAAACTTTATGAATTATACATTTCAGTAGATAAGCTATGCTACTCATTTATTTTACAAAGTGTTCCTGGGTTGCAAATTTACACTCCCAGGCAGACAGGAAGATAAAATGTAGTCCCTTTAGTTTGGGTCCATCTATAATTGGTCCGCTTTTCTTCCTGAGCTTCTACATATCAGGTGGCAGAGAGAGGATAATTAGTGCACAGACGGATCTTCAGTCTTAAATGTAGAAACTTCAGCACTCCTGTTAGTATTCTCTTTTGGAGGAACTGTACCTCAGTTTCCTTTTTTCCAGCTCCATCTTCTAAGACGGTATCTGGTGTACGGGAGAGGGGTCATCTCATGACTTCACGGTGGTAAAACAATGAGATGTAGGAACCCGAGGACTAACTATCCTCAGGCCTTTGCTTATCTTGGCCAATATGGACCAAGGTAGAGCGGACTCAATCTTGTCTGTTGGATCTGTCAGTCTGCTGATGTCAGCCTCACAAACTGTGACCATTCTGTCCTATGACTCAGCTTTATCTTAGCTCTCACTGGTGAGACCCCAGTCAGAGACTGGTCCAGCAGTGGTCACTGTGGCTCACCACAGTGAGCCCCATCGAAGACTCACACCTTGCCATTCAGTATTTATGCCATGTGAGGAACACAATACGGTCAAGAGTGCTTTGAAGACCAGTCTCTGTCCAACTGTAGCACACCACCTCATGCCATCACCACCCGCTAAGTCCCGCAGAGCACGTGCTCCAGTGTTCCAAACAGTGAGTGGAGAATGCTTGTGTCACCCTCTACTCTATCTTGTATACTCCAGTGCTGTGCTGGCAGTGTCACAGCAGGCTCTAGGGATTTGATACATCTGCCAATTACCACAGGGTTAATATTCTCACCATGTCCAATTCAGGAGGTCTCTGTTTAAGAATCTGTTTGCAAAATATCTGAAGTTTCAAAAATCAGTTCTCAAAAGCTGGTAAAGACAGTTCCCATACACTACTGCCTGAAATTATTAGTCCTCTCCAGCATCAAAGACAGAAAACCAGTTACTTCTCCTATCTCTTCTCCCTAATTTTGTTTTCATTGTCTCCTAGGATGATAAGGAAAGCATTTTCTCTCTTTTACCCACAGCAGCAAGCTGTATAGCCAGTACAGGCCTCTTAGGTATGAACACCAGCCAACCAATACCAGGCTAAATAGGAGCTAGAATACTTTTAAATGTTTCACTAAATCCTTTTTAAGGCTATACAACCAATTTTCAATGTCAGAAGCTAAGTATGCTCTGTTATTCATACTGGATCATGGTGTTTATCTAACTTCAACCACATTGATGGTTCCTTCTGTCATTTCCACAGAGCCATTCAATTAATTGCTATATGTTGGTTTACTGTGTTTTTCACTTTAATATTTATTTTTTTTTCTGTTTAGCACAGTATCTTCTATTTCATCACCAAGATTTTGTATCTTTCCATTCATTTCAAGAGGTTTGCTCTTACTACTTAGAACATTTTTGTAGTCACTACTTTAAAATCTTGGTCAGACAAGTCCAACATCTGGGACATCCTTGCTTTAGCATTTGTTGCTTTAGCATTTCCTTAGGCAAGCTAAAACTTTCCTACTTCTCTGTGTGCTAATTTTGAATGATTTCTTGTACATTGTGGATGTGATAAGACTCTAGGTCTTATTTAAACCTTACGGGAAATGTTGATATTTTTCACTTCAGTGGACAAAGTGCTCTGTTTAGCAGACTCTGTTGGTTTCAGTTTGCAAGTTCTACGTTGCCTGCTGATGTGAGTTCAGTGTCAGTCCTACTTTCAAAGCCTTTGCAGCACTATTCAGATAGGTCCCCCTTGTCTGTCCACCAGTGATGAGTCTGGGCAGTGGGCTGTGGTCTTTCCCATAGGTCAGCTCTCATGCAGTCTGGGTGGGATTGGCTCTGTGCCTAGATGACTCAGCCGTGAGCCTGGCAGTTCATAGACTGCTGCATGAGGATGTTCTCCCGAGTTCTCCCTTCTCCCTTCTCCCTATTAATTTCTGACTCCCTCGGGCTTCCCTTTTCGTCTCCAGCCAGAAAGTTGGGGCTGTATTTATCTCGTGGTGCCACATACTTGCTGCATCTGAGCCCATGTCTGGAGGCCAAGCAAAGGAAGAATTTTTACAGAGGAATGAAGGTTCTGCCCACCCTCTTGGGACCACATCTCTTCCCACTGAGGAAGAAGTCTGCCCTCCCTCAGAGCCCACAACCAGTATCTGTGGAATTGAACTTGAGTACTAACAACGCCTCATGGAAGTAGATTCCTTCCCCTATGTCTCTGTCCCCTTTGTCCAGGTCCTTGCTAACTCTGTGTCAACAGTGTGCCCCACTCTGGATCCTAGGACCACCTTGGATCTGGGCAGGAGGCACCTGTACATCTCTAAACACCACTGCCTGAATCACTGGCTTCTCAGTCTCTCTTCAGACTCACGTGACTGCATGCCATGCCCTAACGTGACCACCCCGTGACCTACACGATGTGTGGGAATGCAGCAGATCAGTGTACCCAGGCCTGGGGAAAGCAGACTTCCTTCCCTGAACCCCTGCCTCCTTTGTGTGCTCCTGAATGAACTGCCAGATCATGATAAACCAGGCCACAACTTCCTGGTTCACTTTACCACCCCTCCCCCCATCCATTTGCCTAAATCACTGCTTGTCTGCAAGAAACCCAATATGCAAACCAAACAGGTCAGCTTTGAATGTTTTAGTAGCTACGCTAAAAGAAACAAAAGAGCTAAAGCTAATTTTAATAATAGCACAGTAGGGTAATCATGGCTGACAATTAAATGTGTATTTCAAAATAGCTGGTGGAAAGGATTTTGAAAGTTTGTAACACAATGCACTGAGAGAGAAATGCCTGAGTCATGAATATGCCAGTTCCCCTGATGTGATCATCACACCTTATATACCTGTACTGAAATATGGCACTGCAAGCCAGATGTGGAGGCTCACACCTGTAATCCCGGCACTCGGGAGGCCGAGGCAAGAGGATCATTGTGAGTTCAAAACCAATCTGGGCTACAAAGTGGGCTCAAGGCCAGCCTGAACTGCACAGTGAGACCCTGTCTCAAAAAGACCAAAATAAAAGAAAAAAAGGAGGTGAATAAATCCTACCTGGAAAAGAAAGCCGACATTTTATATGCAAAGTCTGAAGGTTAAAGGTGTAAATACTACTCTCAGGTAAATCACAACAAAGAGAAAAGTTTAATTACCTAGAACTATTCTGAGGAGAGTCTCTGTCGCATGTGGGGAAGGTGACAGGGGTCCCCCATTCCTGCTGGTAGGAGGGTGTCCCTCTTAGTTAGCAAGGACAAGAGGAGGAGGACAATGTTCATCATGGACACAGCAGCTTAACTCCCCCACCAGACTGAGGACATTGGTCCAGGAGACGAAGAGAGTTTGTCAAATAAAGGAGAACAAGGATGAAACCAGCTTGATTTTAAATATCTGTTGAGCCAGGGATTTAGCTCAGCAGTATAAGCATCTGCCTGGCAAGTGTGGGGTCATAAGTTCGATCCCCAGTACCAAAAAAAAAAAAAAGGATGTTTTGATCAAATGTCTGATGAAATCTGTCGAAAACTCACTTTCTCTGAACACATCTGCTTTGAAGCATTCCG
Organism: Hydrochoerus hydrochaeris; assembly: GCA_004027455.1. Lineage (NCBI taxonomy): Eukaryota > Metazoa > Chordata > Mammalia > Rodentia > Hydrochaeridae > Hydrochoerus > Hydrochoerus hydrochaeris. The sequence continues at coordinate 407,359 of PVLA01000549.1, forward strand.
AGCTTGGAAGCATAATAAACATCACCCTTGCCACACTTCTCACTCGTTCAACCTAGACTGTTCTTTGGTCACAGCACAGGGGGTATATTCTGGAAGGATACGGTTGTCCTCTGTGATGACTTTAATGCCTGTATCTACCCATTCAAACTTGTTGACAGGACTGGGCTGTAGGTTGTGATAGAAGCTCGCCTGGCATATGAAACCCTGGGTTCGTGTCCTACCACAACCAAAGACAACAACAGTCCAGAAATGACAACCAAACCCCGCCAACCACAAAGCAAATTTTGGCTGTGTTATGTGTAGCATTTTTAGCCAGTGATGTGTATTTTCAATGTGTCAACTTAGAGTCAGCAAATTCTGTAAGTTTACTAGTTGTTCTCTAAGTTAGGAGGCCAAGTAGCGGTATGATCACTGCCTGAGTTTGGAGGCTACCTTTAGTCTGCCTCTGCCACTCAACTGCTTCTGTCACCATGGTAACCAGGGAGACTGTTTCCTGTTTTAGTTGGGATCAATAACAATCCCTAGTTTATGGGATTGCTGGGAGGATTAAGTTTGGTAATGCATGTCAAGTCTTAGGGGCTTAGCAGAGGGCTGCGAGTGTTGTAAGTACACAATAAGCACTGGCTATTATTATTCCCATCATTATTAACACCTAGTCTCTGGTCATTTGTTATCCAGTGTGGTATTCAGTGGCCACTGGACATTAGAAATGAAGCTAGTCTCCATTAAGATAGGATATAAACATAAAATACAGACTTGCAGTGAGCCTCCTGCCTCAGCCTCCCGAGTGCTGGGATTACAGGTATGTACTATCACACGCAGCAGGTTTATTGACTTCTGCAAGTTAAACATTTATTTCTCTCTCTCCCATGAAGCTAGACAGTCCATGGTGGCACCAATGATCAACAGAGCTTGGATTTCTTTCATTTTGGGGTTCCACCATTTTCCACAAATGGATTTTGTTTCATGGTCCAAAATGGCTGTTCCAGATCCAGGCATCTCTTCATAACCCAAACAGGGGAGAAAAAGCAAGTAAACATGTCATGGTTTGGATCTGAAATATCCCCCAAAGGTTTATGCATTAAAGGTTTGGTGCCCATGGCAGTGATAATCAGAATTGGAGCCTTTCAAAGATGACTGGATCATGACGGCTATAACTTCATTCATTGATTAATCCAGTTATAGATTCACAATTTAATGAGATATTGGAAGGTGATGGAAACTTGGGAGGTAGGACCTAGCTGGAGGAAGTAGGTCCTTGGGCCAGGCCTTTGAACATATAGCAACTCTCTCTCTCTTTCTGTTCCTGGTGAGTTGCTTGGCTTCACCTAGTGCTTCTGCTGTGATGTTCTGCCTCATCACAGGTCTAACCCAATGGACCCATGTGAACACAGACTGAACCCTCTGAAGCTGTAATCCACACTGTGACATTTCACCACTGCATGTGCCCTGCAGCCTCACATTCACAGAGTCAGGCTTTTCGAAAGGTGATTGAATGGGGTGGGGGCGTGCATTAGAGCTAAATGTGCCGTTAGGAGGCAGGGCCTGGTGGGAAGAGGGGTCCCTGGGGATGTGGCCTGGAAATACCCACTATTCCTCGTTCACTCTCTGCTTCCCGACCCCCATAAAGTGAGCAGCTTTCCTCCACCCAGGCCCCTCTGCCATGCCATCCTGCCTTGGCGCTGGCCAACTATGGACTAAAAGAGTGGACCTCTCTTCCTCTACATTGTGAGGATACTGAGTCCCAGCGAAAGTGTCTTTCCCCACCAGTTATATTTCACAGATATTTTGTCACAGGAACAGAAAACTGACTAAGACAAAGCAATAACCCTTTTCTTTTAAAAACCCTGCCTAGGGACTGGGGATTTAGCTCAGCAGTATAAGCACCTGCCTGGTAAGCGCAAAGTCGTGAGTTCGATCCCCAGTACCAAAAATAAATAAATAGATAAGAAAAATAAAATGCTGCCTAGAGCAGCACATGTATCACATTGCCCAGAAAGTCAATTCAGACAACTAAGGGCCTCAGGTCTTCCTGGCTATTGGTTAGAAGTCACACATGGTCACTTGTCACATGGGACTGTCCAACATGGCACATGTTGTGAATTGGTAACTGGTGGTCAACTTAAATACCAGCTGAACTGAATCAGCATGGTGCTGAGCATGGATGGCCCACCTGAGGACTGTTGCCAGCATAAAAAGGAGACCTGGAGAGGAAGCAATACTGTTACGGGTTCTCCTAAGAGGTGTTGTTGTTTGGAGCTGTAGTTCTCCTGGAGGAGCTTGCCATGCTGGCTTCCCCGATATGAACTTGGCTGTTATCATCAGAGGAGCTCGGGACCTTGCTGCTGATAGTGGCTGTGGTTCAATTTAGGAGAGTTTTGTTCCTTACTTTGAGCATCGCTTCCTGCATCCAGAGGGGAAGATGTGTGCTGTTTAGTCTCCAGTAGAAGCCTGTCATGCTGGCTTCCTAAAATATACTTGGCTATTCTCATCATCAGAGGATCTCAGGACTTCACTGTCACTGAGGATGGCTGTGGTAATTTTCAGGGGAGCCATGGTCCTTAGTTAGAACACCGCTTCTTGGCTCTACTGCAGAATCCTTAACCTACTGGCACAGCTCCTCCACCCAGCTGGCACAGACTTTCTAGCTTCCACCACTGACCTTTGGGCCTTCCCAGTGCAGATCCATGAAGTAGACTTGCATGAGTCATTGTCATGGGCTCTAGGTTTTCAGCTAAACTCATGCAAGTTACTGCCATGGGATTGGCTGGATTTTCCAGGTCTTTAGTGTTGTGGACAGATTTCCTGCACTCCCTTTGTATTTCACTCCTTGGGTGATCATTATGAATAATATTATACATTATGTGTCCTATATGTAATTGTTCTTCTTGCAACCCTTGATGACAACAGCACCTGCTCCATAGAAACAAGCTTCCACAGGAGAGCCACCAAGCCTCCAGGGAGGATAGAAAATGTGACCTCTGCTCTGGGCTCTGTGGAGGTCCTGAGATTCTGAGCCTCAGGTCTCTGACTGCAGGAACGTACTTATCCAAGAGCCCCATTGATGCTCTGAAATCTATCATGGTGGCAAATGCCCGCAATACCATCCGAGACAGGTGACATGAGCTCAGGAGCTGGAACCATCATGCACTAAGCTGACATGGTGTCCACACTAAGTCTGTCATCAGTACAGGGACTTTTCTGGCAGTGCAGGGCCACCAGGCTACATGTGCTGATCAGTGGTAGGGTCACACTGTGAATAGCTACTGTACTCCAGCACAAGACTCCATATCTTAATTGAAAAGAAATTAAAATACACACACACACACACACACACACACACATCTGCAGCAAGGCCGCATTTCCCACGGGCTGCTCATAGCTAATGACCGAGCTCACCAGGGTTACTAAACCAAGCCTGTCTCTGAGAATCACAAAACTTCCCTGACGGGCAAGGTTGGAAAGAGAGAGCCAAAAAGATGACTGGCTCTTGGAAGGCACATCACTTCTGCCACATTCCCCCCATCTGAGGCCCACTGCTCACAGGCACGGCTGTACGGAAATGGAGATCACCGTGGGTCACCAGGACCCAGGCAGCCTGGCCAAACTTCCCTTAGAACTGCTCTGTAGTCCAAAAGGCCTCCATTTTCTGCCTTCTTTCGCCTTCCCCTCCTCTCCCCTCCCTCCCCTCCTCTCCCCCTTCCTCTCCCCTCCCTCCCCTTCTCCTTCCTCCCGCCCTTCCTCTCCATACCTGCAGTCTGATCTGCACCGTGGCCAGGTAGCCTTCCTCTCATAATAAACTTCGCAAATGCTCAAACCCTTGGTAGCCATCAAGAGCTCAGACTAACAGTAGCCCTGTGGCCCCCTAGAATCCGAGGTTTCTGCAAAAGGAAGAAGAAAAACAGTCGTGATAATATTTCTCAGTAATCCTATCAAGGTCAAAATCATCCTCTTATGGACCTCAGCACTTTTAGTATTAAAGATACAATAGACCTCCCCCATCAAAAAAATTTAAATAACTGAAAAGGACTATTTTATGTCTACCATAATAATCCTTCACCTAACACAGAATTCACATGTCTACCTTTTTTTTTTTTTAACAGTACCACTATGCAGTTTAAGCTGGACTTGAACTCACTACACAGCCCACACTGGCCTCAAATTTACAGTGATCCCCCTGCCTCAGCCTCTCCAATGCTGGGATTACAGGCATGCACCACCAGATCCCGCTAGAAATCACATTTCTGGGGGGAGGGTGAGGGCTTAGGTGCAAAGTTAATAAGAAGTAATGACGAAGACAATTCCAAACCTTACACTGCTTTCATTGCCTAATTTGAAGATACACCTTAGAATCTAAGTTTAATACTGCAATTTTCACTTTTTAATTCCTTCTGCACTGAATTTTTTCAAAGAAATTGACAGGTTTTGCATACATTTGCAAAAAGAGTCCTAGAAACTCAGATTCAACACAAGGGTTACTTTGGAGAAAGCCAACACTCAGGAATATAATACACTGTGTTGACCAATTCCACTTCTTAGTGCCCCAGAGAGAAAAAACCCGCTTTGGATTTATTGCTTTTTCTTGTGCCCACTTCCTCATCATGGTTAATGTGCAATGCAGCAATAAATGCTCTAAAGTAAGAATTCCTGTATCCTCCTTCTACATCAAGTAAACTTAACTACTTTTCCTTATAGTTTGCCTTTGCAATGTAGTTCAAACCCTCAGCCAGAAGATGGCAGTAAGAACCAGGGACAAAACCCTAATGCTCAGTCTTGTCAACATGCTCACTGCCCGGCGCATACTTCCTATATCTAATCTGACGCTCAGGAAAATTATTTCCTTCTTTCAAAAACACCAGGTCCAAACAGAAACTAACCTCATCCTGCAGATAAAGGATGTTTGTGCCTTACCACTTGTCAAATTCTCCCAGCTGTCGCCAGGGCTTCAATAAATTGAAGTGAAAATCAGCTGGGCATGCTATACTCCTATGAGAGTCCCCGGGTGACAGGCAAGGGGCAAGGGGCAGGTGGACAAGCAGGAGTACGTCTTAGCCAAGATACTAGACGCCCCCACCTCTGGGAGGGCTGAGCTGGGCAAAGATTCTGCCCAAAATAACGAGCCTGGGTTGCACTGCTCAGGCTGGGCTCTAATTCGTGATCCACCTGCCTCAGCCTCCCACAGGGCTGGGATTACACGTGCGCACCACCACATCCGGTTTATGATAATGTGTCCTGCTGAGCGACAGTGATGTTCCCAAGTCTCGAGTCACCCATACCAAACACTTCCTCCCAGCCGCACCTGGCTGGCTTTCTCAAGCAAATGCTTGTCCAACCTGGAATCAGCGTGAGGCCAGTTTCTGTAGAATTTGTAAGTCTCTCGATGCCATCGTGGTCACGGTCTCTCTCCTCATGTGCAGGGAAGCGGCCCGATGCCCGCGCCGCAGGGAGAGGAACACAGCAGGCAGCGCCGGAGCTGTGGCATCCAGGGCACGCAGGTTCGGGATTTGGAGATTCCCGAGCTTTCCTCGCTTCTCCAGGGACAGAGGCCTCGTCGTCGCGGGACACTGTGACAAGGCTCCCCGAGGGGCTGACCTTCCGTGCAGGAGGCAGAGCCGCGAGCGGGACAAGGGCAGAAGGTACAGCAACCTCAGTGGCAGGTGCTAAGCGACCCTACAGCTCACCTCAGGCAGCAGGAGCGCGAGCGCATGCGCACATACATACACACACACACACACACACACACACACACACGCACGCACGCACGCACGCACGCACGCGCACGCATGCGCACATGTACGCACGCACGGAGGCGGCGCAGACTGTACTTTCCATCCAGGAATCTCGCCCCCAACCAGGTGTCCCCACCAGCTCTGCGCGGTTTTCTCTGCTGCGGCCAAGACATCCCAGAGGCCGCGTCCATCCGCACGGAAAGGGCTCGCAGGGGGTCCCGGCTTTCAGCGCCACCACACTCTGAAGCTGGGCAAGGCCCTGCCTCTGCGGCCCAGGCCAGGGTTCCCCGGGCCAGGCCTCTCCTTCCACGGTGGCGCAGAGAAAACCACCCTGGGATTCTGATCCGTACTCCTAGGAACTATTGGTATCTAGGGCATCAGAATCCGTGAGACGAAGCAGAGGCAGAGCCCATGTCTGAGCTGCAGCGAGGGAAGGTGGGAACTCGCCGAAGCCACACAAGGAGAAGCCGCTCCCGCCCCAGTTCAATTCCAATTTCACACCCATTGACCCTGAGAAGGAGCTCACACTGCCCCAGGTGTCAGCACAAGTGGACCCGGTGTGCCACCCACCCAGACCTGCAAGTTCTGCTCTGCAGTCTTATGGGAACGTGTGTTATTTTCAGAAACCAAGTCAGTTTCACCGACATCCACCCAGACCTGTTCCAAATGACCTCGCAGGCTGCAGGGCAGGCACAAAAGAGCCCGACCATCTGTTTGGAAGCTGCCAAAGTTCCAAAGCGTCTTGCAGCAGGACAGAGGTCAGCTGCTACCCAAACCGACTTCCTGTACCCGGCTGTGCAGGTCTGCCTGGCCTTGCACCTGCTCTGACCTGGTATGGAATGGGTTTTGCCGTTAGGGTGAGGCGAGGGCCTCAAAAGTCCATGCAACCCACACTGGTCCCTGCACAGAGATGACAGAGCCTAAAACAACTGGGGGAAATGAGCCACATTCAGTGGGGCTTGGGAATTGATGAAAAAGACCAGGGAAGAGAGGAGACAGAAGATACTTGTAAGGCCAGTCTGATGACAGACAGCTGGAGGAGCTGCTTTAGGAATTTCAACCTTATGCTGAGGCTAATTGGGTGCCACTTAAAGTTTTTTTTTTTTTTAAGTTGAAGTACTTGCAGGTTTTTAAAAATAGCCAGGGATGGTAGCACCCACCTGTCATCCCAGCACTTGGGACTGAGACAAGAGGGTCACTGGGATTTCAGGCCCAGCCAGGGCTACATAGTGGGTTAAAGGCCAGCCTGGAATACATAGACCCCATCTGAAAAACAAAAATAGACTAAAAATAAACTGGAAGAGCGACCTACCCCAAAAGAATGATGCCTTTTTCCCATCAACGAATCTGACAGCCAACAGCAAGAGCAAACTGTAAGCCCCCTGATGTGGGGCTGCAGGCCACCGGGAAAACAGCAGAAGTGGAAGGGAACCTAGGTTCTCCAAGGGCAGGCGTGAAGGGGGCCCTGAAGCTCTTGGCTTCTGCTTTGGAAATTGGGCATTATGGAGAGTGGGAGAGGTGTAGTTTGTCAGCAGGCACCAGGTCCCAGATGAGGGAGCTCTTCGTAGGTGGGGACTTGGTTTAACACAGTTGCTCCTAAAGTAGGAGACTTTGCATTCTGCTTCTTTGGACTGCAGTTTCCTGCACATCCAAACTCTGCTCTCCATCTACACCCAGCAGCCACGTGGGAATCTCGTATGTGGGGCATTTGTTATCTGCGGAAGTAACAAAATCCGAAGTCCAAAGCCCTTGGGGGCCAGGAGATACTGGTTTTCTCTTTACGCCCAGATATATGCTGCCAGAGGCTGAAAGCCTATAGGAAGGGATTCCAGGCTGGAAGATTTTTATGGTACAGTAACATTTTTCTAAAATGAAACATAGTATGAATAAATACACCTGCAGCATAGATAATAAAGTTAAAAATGCACTGTATGTCTAAATACTGTATATTCATTGTTAAAGCCATGGGACAGATCAAGACTTCAAGGGAAGCACAGGTTCCTAATCATAAATCAGTCAGCATGGAAACAAACAGGGCTTTTGAACAAAAGTGCGTTTATTAATGCTGATCGCAGTGGTTCACCCTGTGATGCTTGGGAGGCTGAGGCAGGAGGATTACAAATTAAATTAATCCTAGGCAATTTACCAATGTCCTGTCTCAAAATTTTGAGAAATGAAAATAATACAGGGGCCAAGGAAATTGCTTGACCCCACACCCCGGAGTCCATCCCCAGTACCACAGAAAAACATAAAAACAAAAAAAGCCAAATCAGCTAGGCACTGATAACTTTCTCTTAGATTGCATATTTTATAAATATGCAGAATTTTTCTCATTTTTATATTTTTATTTGCTGACTTTCACTCTAGATCAATGGCAAAGATTAACAAAAATTTGGCAACCAAAAAATATATTGAGAAACATAGCCTGATAGGAAGGGAGCATCTCTTCATAGACAAGAGTTTCTTAGCTAACTTGGAGAAATACTGGCAGGCTTCCACAAGATTTCAAAAATAGTTTAATGGCAAGATGGTTTGCATATTTTTCCACAAATACATTAGAAACAGATTGATGACCATGGAGACGTCAGACATGAAGACGACCAAGCCGGACTTCAGGGACTCAAGCTGTATCAGTGTAAGATGTGCTGTTAGTTGGTGAGAGAGTAAGAAAGGGAAAATGCGGACACATACATGTCACAAGATGTTGTAGTCAGGGGTTTCAAGGGAAAGGGTTTAATACAGGACACATAATTTGTAGGATTATTTTATAATATTCACCCAAAGAGTTAAATGCAGGAGTGAAGATCTGTCCACACACTAGAGACCCAAAGAATCCAGTTGAGGGCCTGGATACCACGTCAGTGTCCTGCATGAGTCCAGCTGAAGACCTAGAGCCATGACATTGTCCTCTGCAAGTCCACCTGCAGGCCTACACCCCAGCAGTTCTCATGCAACTCTTTATCAATGACCTGTACTGAGAAGGCCAAAGGTCAGTGGTGGAAGCTTGAAAGTCAGCACCAGCAGGATGAAAGATCTGTGCCAGCAGGCTGAGAGATCTGCATGGGAGCCAGGAAGCAATATTCAAAGGCCAGAGCTCCCCCCAAAAGAACCACAACAACAGTGAGACCTCAAGTTCCTCTGATGATGAGAACAGGAGAGCCAGCATGACAGCTTTTCCAGGAGAATCAACAATGTACCATATTTTGCATCCAGCTGATTCAGTTCAACTGGGTGTTACAAATTGTCCACTAATTATCAATCTACCACACAAGGTTTCCACATCTTTTAGAATTTTTTTTGAACATATCCAAAGGGCTTGTTTGGACCTCTGTCATTACAGAATGTCTAATTTGTTTATCACTCTTCAGCATGTGCAAAAAGGAAAATAGAGACAGAAAAATAGGTTAAGGAGTCCCCAACTTCACTCAGCATCTGATTCCATGGACCTGCTTATTGGCTCAGAACCTTTATATCCAGGTCTTTCTGAGCTCTGTTGACCTAACAGCCTTCAAAGTATTTGGGGAAAGTTTTGGGGAGACAATATTTCTTTTAAAAGTATTCTACCCACAGTTGCCTTCAGGATTGTCATCCAAATCTCTGACTCTCATTCTCTGACATTTCCAGAAAGTTCCCAACAGAGTACAGGGCACAAGACCTCAAAGTAGAAAAAACCTGAAAAAGCATCCCTCAGAGAATCAATAAAAGACTCAAATTCACCATGTTCCTCGTCTCCAGGTATTCAAAGTTATCCAAGGATAACTTGTAGCAAAAGGAGGAAAATCTGACATCTATAATATAAAAAATAGGGAAAATACATTCAAAACTATGGCAAGCCCAGGATTTGGGATGGTTGTGGATGAGGGCTGTGAGTGTGGCGGTGTGATCAGGCTGGGCAGGAGGCAAGGCCGTGTCCAGTTAGCAGCCCTGGAGGCCCAGTGCCATGGAAACAGCACAGGTTCAGACTTAGATGCTGCTGGATCCAGATAGTGGTTTTTTGTTCAACTTACCTGGTGATGCTCAGGTTACCCCAGGCTTCTAGGTGCCAGCTTGTCTGTCAGTAGATGATGACTATGGCACACATCTCAAAGAATTGCCAGTGGATCTAAGTCACCTGTGTAAGTGTCATTAACAAATGCCAAGGGTATCACCACACTCCATAGGAGCCCAGGTATCAACCCCAACGCTCAAAGCCAACCAGGAACAACCGAAGAGAAAAAGAAACTAAGTGGAAATGTGTGCTTGTCTGTATTTCACTAGAACGCACAGTTGGTTTCAAATTCTCTTGAGAATCCTGTTTTTTCACAACAGGTTGATTGGGTCTGGAGATTTTTTGGTTTATTTGTTTGCTTGCTTTGTTTTGTTTTTGTGTCTGCATTTGACTACAGACTGGTCTTTTGAAGAACAAGACATGAGCCTGACTCACGCTTGTAGAGGGATAAGTTCAGTCCTGCCCCCATGTGCTTGTAGATAGAGTCGAAGGCTCTTCTATTGCAGGGAACAAATTCCATCATGGAAAGACAGTGGGCAATGATGCAGCATAATCCCAAACCACTGTTCCCCCAAACCACTGTCCCCTCCCTTTCCTAGATCCGCCTGCTGCAGCCTTGCCCTGCACCCCGAGAACTGTCCCAGCACCAGACATGCAGAGGCAAACCTCTGCCTTCCAGGAACCTAGCAAACCGCCTTCCCTAGGGTGGTTCCCATAAAAGGTGGGGCCCCACCACAGCAGGCAGGGAGCCCAAAGTGTAATCCTGAACTCTACAAGACTTTCTGTCTGGGCTCTGGCAGATCAGCTCATCATTTGACCGTGGTTTTCCTTGACGGGTCATGGCAAGGACCGTACAGGTGAAGGACCAGGATGAAGGCTGGGAAAGGTAGCTGTTTTGTAGATGCCAGTGTTGATAGATGGAACATGGAGGGATGACTAAGTACCACTGGGGGAAATTGTGGGTAAATTTCCTGCCTTACCCTTGAGTAAACCAGATTCCTGGCAATCTGGTTTCTCCCATTACGCAAGGCCTTTAGAAGAATAGTGGAAAATTCTCTCTCCACCTTCCACCCCCATATCTTGGTAAATCCAGGTTATTTCCCCTTTGTTGGGGCAGTGGTACCCCTTTTCCTTGAGAACTGCACCTTCTTTACTTTCTCTGCAATACCCCATCCCATCTCTTTCCTTTTCAGGTACGCCAGCCAGAGACCCAGGACTCAGACTTGGCTCATTAAGAGACCTCAGTTGCATTAGTCTGGGTTTACTGAACAGCAGAGCAGGTGGTTTATTTGGAAAGAAAAGATAAGGAGCAAGAAGGAGAGAAGAAGGAAAACTCAGTGTGTAAATATATGATCAAGTCGGTTACCAAGCCATGTCTAAAGATCATCCAGGAATCCCAGAGCAACCTACAAGGTACACCTGAGAATCATCTACCTGATGGGTGTGGTAGGAGCCTTTATCTCTTGGCTACTGACACCTGGCATCCATGTCCAGGTGTGTGCACAGGAGTGTCACTTTGGGACCTTGCAGGTTTTCCTCCCAGGGCTTAGGACAACTGCAGTAGGAAGCCAGGGGCAGCTCAAGTTGAGGGGAGGTACTCTCAGAGCAAGGTGAGCTGGGGTCAATGCTGAGATGAGCTAAGTTCCAGGAAACAAGATAGGAGCTAGAATGTGGATCTGGAGTATGCTTGAAAGGCTCAGGCACCCACCCTTGATGCTACTGGGAGGTGCAGAACCTTTGGGAGGTGAAGCCCAGTGGAAGGAAGTGAGGACACTGGGTTGGGTTTGAAGGAGATACTGGAGCTCAGCCCCTTCCTGTCACTCTCTTTGCCTCCTCCTGAATGGGATGATCAGCCTCTCCACCATCCCCTCCCACCAGGATGTGCTGCTTCATTGTGAACCCAAAAGCAATATGGTCAAGTGACCATGGACCGAAACCTCTGAGACAATGAGCCAAAAGAAAAAAAAAACTTTTTATATAAGTTGTTTATCTCAGGTATTTTGAGATGACAGAAGGATGATTGACACACCAGGTCATGTGGACCCTGAAGATCCTAACTGGTGGCTATGGATGTATCCACCAAAGAGCACCACAGAATAAGGACCACAGGGAAAGCAAGACTCCACCCGCATACTGGGAGTACCATTTGGCAAGGAACAAGTGCAAAGGAGCCTTTGTTATATGTGTCTTTGAAAGCCAAGAGTTCCAACTATTGTGGTTCAATATCAGGAAACATATTTAGAAACCCAGAAAACCCCAAACAAAATCTTATTTTTGTAGCTATATTTATATTTTACAGAAATTTTGGAGCTATTCCCTACTCTCTACTTCACAGTCACTTCAACATTTTGTAATAAGTATGATCCACAGAATAATCTCAGTCATTTAAGTGAGATGATGTATAAAAAAGGAGGTAGAGTCAGGTAGATTTAACAAATATAGCGCCTTATTTTTCCTTCAACTTTTTTCTTTTCTTTTTTTCTTTTTTTTTTCTGCTACTGGAGACCAAACACTGAGCTACATACTCAACCCTTTTCGTTGTTGTTGTTATTGTTGTTTTGTTGTGTGGAGTTTTTTAGACAGTCTCACAGTTTCTCAGTTGCTCAGGCTGGGCTCAAGTTTGTGGTCTTCCCTCCTGAGCCACCCAGGGTACTGATGAGGTGACAAGCGTGCCTCACTATGCCTGGCTTTTCTTCAACATTTCTAAAGCAGTTCATCTTAAAATGAATGTGTTGTGTGTACTTACTGCCCGCTATGGGCTGAATTGTGTCCACCCTCAAAATGTATGTGTTGAGGTCATAATCCTCAGCTCACCAGAATGCGACTGCATTTGGAGCCCTGGTCCTTAAAGAGGTGGCTAAATTAAGTCATTTCATGAGGGTGGCTCAAATGCAGTCTTAGTGGGGATTTCCTAAAAAGAGGAAATTCAGTCAAAGATACTACCGACACATATACCAAGGAAAAGCCACATTGGAACCATACCAAAAAGGTGGCCACCTGCAAGCTGGGAGAGAGAGGCTGCAGGAGAAACCAGACCTTCCCACACCTGGATTTTAGACTTCTGCCCTCCAGAGCTGTGAGACAATAAGTGTCTGTGATTTCAAACTACAGTCTGTAGTGCTTTCTGTGGCAGCCCTAGCCAATGGAGAGACTTCCTACAAAACTGCTATTAACCTTGTGACACTGCTAAGGTCTGCACGGGTGTCCCCAAGGGCCAAAGTATCATAGCAGAAAATGTGCCTCCCCCAGCCAGTGTACTATAGTTTGTTAGTTGCCCAGGTTACAGTTCCTGTTCCAGTTCTGGTTGCTCTGTCTCTTAGAAATGGCTTGTCACTGTGATGCACAGCTGGTCACTATGATGCACATTGTGTAAACCAATCCCCAACTGACACGCCATTCTGCTTCTGTACTTCCTACTTGCTTATCTTATATAAGCCCCAGACCACCGGCGATCAGGGTCTGAAACTCTGGGAATGATGCCAATCAGTGCCCATTGACATAAAATAAACTCGCCTCTAAATCTTGGATATCATTTTGGGGTTTTTGCTTGCTGTTGCAGTATGAGAGACTTAGTCACCAAGTCATGGTGCTATCGTGGTGGTGCTGCTTTTAAGAGGTTGAGCCTAGTGGCAGATGGGTCACTGGGGGCATTTCCTTGGCAAGATAATGGGACCCTAGTCACTTCCTCTCCTTTTGATTCTTGGTCATCAAGAGGTGAGTGGCTTTCTCTGCCATGTGCTTCCATGGTACAATGTACTACTTTACCACAGGTCCAAAAGCAAAGGAGCCAGGTAACCAGAGACTGAAACTTCCAAAACTGTGAATCATCACAAATCTTTTCTTTCTTTCTTTTTTTTTTTTTTTTTTTTGTCTTTTTGAGACAGGGTCTCACTATGCAGTTCAGGCTGGCCTTGAGCTCACTTTGTAGCCCAGGCTGGTCTCAAACTCACAACAATCCTCTTGCTTCAGTCTCCTGAGTGCTAGGATTACAGGTGTGAGCCACCACACCTGGCTAAACTTTTCTCTTTATGAGATGATTTTCTCTGATATTTTGTTACATTGCTGAGAAGCTTATGAACACAGACACCTTTATAATGAAAGTAATTCAGAATCCAGAGACATGGTCTAACTCAGAGACCTAACACCATGCATTATTAACACAATCATTTCTCTTAGGAGGCCTACAACTTCTTCAACTTGAATGCTTGTTCCTTAATCACTATTTAGAAACACAGATGCTCAAGAAAAGCACCTATGGGAAGCATCATGTCAGCAAATTTCCCTCATACATATATTTTTGAACAAGAAATTCAAAGTGGAGGATGGGAATGGTATTTCTTAATGAAGTGAAGCCCATTCACACATTAACAACTTGAAATCAATGTGAACTAAAATTCAAGGTCAAGAATACTGAAAAACCTCAGTAATGCTATATGTCCTATTATCAGGTACACACCACAGTATGAAATATTCAGGGGTGCTTACCTTTCATACTTTCCAAAAGCACGAATTTCCATTACCCTGTGGTAACTGAAGTTAAATAACACCTGCACCACCTCCCCCCAAAATACAATTCCAATTTCAGTTATCAAGGTAGGTTCTTGGTGGGCAACTGCATAATTTGCAAACTCTGTTGCTAGATATTCAAGCCACAAATCGTGTAAATAAGAGAAGTGCATTACAATCATTGACCAATCACATCACTTCCTTCAAAGTTCATGAGCGATGGGTCACACCATCTCTAAGACGTGGAAAACAGAGGATATAGTTGTACTACCTTCCTGACTCCCAGTGATAAAGCCACAAGATATTTTTTGCAAACAACTATTCAAAAGCAGGACTTTGTTAACAGAGATGAAAGCGTAACAAAATACACACAAAAAAGTGAGAGGTTGGAAATGCAAGTTGGATCAGATGTAAATGAAGTTAGAGAAGAAATAGCCAGCTATGGAGCTGTTGACACTGCTGTCTTTTAAAAGATTCTGAATGTACAGCCAGATTGACTTAGCGTAAAGATCCTGGCTAAGAAAACACTTTATGTTACAGGAACCTTGGAGATATTTCAAGGTTTTGTATGAAGAAAGGATAAAATGTTAGAAGTGTACCCAGCTTTAGAAAAAACGGTGACAGCTCGCCAAGCTGTAGAGAAGAAGCTTTGTCCATCCTGTACATTTTAGGTGAACACAGGCACTGTTCAATTTACTCTCAATAAATTTATTACAAAGAAATAAGGCTGAAACACAACTAGATAGAAGTGTAAGTGCTGGTCTTCCAAGGCAAAGTGAGTGGACTAAGGCTCAAAATAACCTATTTTGTACCCCAAGGGTGGCGAACCTATGGCATGCATGCTGCAGCAGGCTATTTGAGTCACTGAAAGCTCTATTAGTGTGTTTGTCGCTTAAGACAAAAGATCATTTTTTCTAAACTAAAACCTCAGTGTTCAGGTTTAGCTGCAGTGTTGGCACTTTGCAATAAATAAGTGGGATCAAAGTTGTGGTCTGTGCATTTGATCTCTATGACTCACCATCACAGTTATAAAGTAACAAGAGGAAGAAAAGAGACCCTTGGCTCCAAACATGAAGAAATGACAAGCAGACAATGCTAATTATGCCAATTATGTGGTACGCATGTGTTGAAACACTGCACTGTACCCCACTAATATGTACAGTAAATACATGTCAATCAAAAATACAGTAAAATTACTCGAATAATATTAGAAATTTTCATTAACAAGGATGACTTACCTGTTTGGAGAATTTAGCAGGGGGAAAAACAGAGCACAGATGTTTCAGTTCATTTCTTTCTCTACGTTGTATCTGCCTCTAGGAGGACAGATGCTGTTGGCAGACCTTGTTTTATGTTGGAGCATATGTGACCAGGCCCCAGGTGCACATTGTGGATTCCAAATCAACATTAGACATTCTAGATTCCAGATCAACAGTACACGTTCCAGGATCTGGGTTGACAGGATTCATTCTGGATTCTAGATCAACATTACACATTCTAAATTTGATGTTTACATTCTGTATTCCACATCTGGAGGCCAAGATGCATGATTCTACATCCTAGATTCTGTGTTCTATATGACATTATATATCCTGTGTATAACTCTGTGGTCATGTTTTGCATTCTGGATTTGGAGGCCAATCCTCTCTGTCTCCTCACGCGAGGACTGTGGGAGAGGAAGCACTTGGGTGGTGTTTCCAGGTGACGTTTCCAAGAGTTCTCTCAGACACACCATGTAAGAGTCAGGACTGAGGAGGCACATTAGGAGTCCTGGCTACGTCTTCGCAGCTAGGCTGGGCTATCTTATATTTTAATGTCAAAAAAATTAATCTTAGATGAAAAAAAGTTAATGAAACCAAACACCATTTCTCAGTGTCTCTAATGTTTTAAAGTACAGCGAGCCTATAAATAACAGTTTTGCTATTTTTTAACTCCTTATATATTTGTGATCCTTAGTAAAAGAGTTTTTAATGTTTTGACAAAAATTTTGAAAGTCGCCTAATTTTTATTTTATTTTTCATGAAGATCGCGTAGTTTTCCCCATTTGCTTTTAAAATTCTCTCACAGCTTCACCTTGCCTGGCCTGTGCTGCAGGTCACACAAAGCAGCAAAGACTATAACGGTGGTGAGTTGACTATGGCCGACGTGTGACACCCAGCTGAACTGATTCAGCGTGGTGCTGGGTGCTGAAGGCCCACCTGAGGATTGTTGCCAACAGCATAGAAAGAGAACTGGAGGGAAGATGGTGTGCTGTTGGCTCTCCTGGAGAAGCTTGTCATGCTGGTTTTCCTTATTGTCATGGGCTGTTCTCATCATCAGAGCTGCTGGGGACCCTACTGTTGCTGAGGAAGGCCGCAGTTCGCCTTGGGGAGCACTGGTACTGAACTTTGGGCATCTCTTCCTGGCTCCTGGAGCAGCCTGTCACACTGGCTTTCCTGATGTGAACTTGGTTGTTATCATCAGAGGAGCTCGTTCTCTGAGAACGGCTGCTGTTCTTTTCAGGGCACTCTGGGCCTTACCTTGTGCGTTGCTTCCTGGCTCCAGTGCAGATCCCTCAGCTGCTGGCACAGATCCTTTGTCCTGCTGGTGCAGACTTTCTAGCTTCCACCACTGGCTTTTGGACCTTTTCAGTGCATATTCTTGAAGCAGACTTGTGTGAGGCACTGCTGTGGGCTCTAGGCCTCCTCCAGCTGGACCCATAGGGGTCATTGTCATGGCCCACGGGTCTTTCGCTGGACTCATTCAGAACATTGCCACGGGATCCAGGCCCTCAGCTGGATTCTTTGGGTCTCTAATGTGTGGACAGATCTCCCACACTCTTGTATTTGACTTTTTGAGTAATTATAAAATAGTCCTATGGATTACGTGTCCTATATGAAGTCCTTTCCCTTGTAAACCTTGACTGCAACAGTATGTGATGTCATAAGGAAAATCCCTGTCATCCCACTCAAGGCCCTTTTCAACTCACTAAGCACAGGCACAAGGGTTGGGGGGCAGGACCAGCTGCACCTTTGGAGACCCAGGAGCCATCACCTGTGTGAGCTCAGTTTCTGCACATATCCTGGAACCAGGGCTCCTGTGTCAAGGCAGAGCAGCACCCATCTTTCCTCTCCTCCCTATCCAGGGCCCCGGGATGCATAAGGAGGATGTGAGGCATAACATTCTCCCCACAGAGCTGAGGACCACAGGGAAGGATGGCTGGTCTTTGCACATCACTTCTGCTTCATGGTCACATAAGATGCGGGCGTACAGAGACCCTTCCGGTGTGAATTTAAGGCCATGCTCTCTGGGTCTTTCCCTACACACCTGATGTCACCAAGGCACACTTCAGGGCAGTGGGCTGTTGCAGAGGATGTGCATTGACCTGGGGAAACCCCCTATGCACGAAGACTGATTGAGTCATCCCCATTACCTTCTATTCAGAAAACTACCGCTGCTAATAAGACCCGTGTTTGTTGGACCACTGCGCCTGGAAACAGTGCTCCGAGACCGGCTTTCCTGGAAAGCCTCCTCTCTAGCTGTACCACCAGAGACTGTTGGCCTTGTTTAGACAAAAGTATGCACACACGTGTATGTAGCTACAGATGTGGGAATCCGACTCTGTATATCTAAACATAGGAGCATCAGTTTCCTAGCACTGCCACAATAAAAAAGCACAGCTGGGGTGGTTTAAACAACAGATTCTCTCCTTGCAGGTCTGGAGGCTGAGGTCCAGGGTCAGCAGGGTCTCTCCAAGGCCTCCCTTGGCTTGCAGATAGCCTCCTGCTCCACCTGCCTGTGCCTGGGTTTCCCTCTGTGAGTGTCTCTGTGCCCTGATCCTCTCTTCCTTTAAGGACACCAGTCAGATTTGGATTACAGGTCACCCTAAAGATCCCTGTTTAGCTTAATTGTCTCTTAAATGACTCTAACTCCAAATATAGTCATATTGTGAAGTAGGAGGAGATGAGGGCTGCAACATGTGGACTTGGGGTGTGGGGAGATGGATATATAATATACACAAGTGTATAGGTACATGTATTTACAGATATAGATCCCTACACAGATACAGCCTACCAAAGACAAGGTCCTAATTTTTTATTTTAATCATGATCCCACAAGGATCTTAGCTCCTCTTAGAGTCCTAACGCTCATCTGTAAGAAACATTTTCAGTCCAAATCTTTCTCCTGATGCCACACTCACACTGAGAGAGAGTGTGATAGACTGGACATTTTCTCCCAGGAACTCTGGGCCACTTTCAGCTCTTTGTGTCTCAAAGTTTACCTTCATTCTGAGGTGGGTTCCTGAACAATATAGGAATCCAAGCAGCCAAACTGATAAATTTAGAATTTAATTAACTGAGCTCAGGAGCGCTCGTATAGCACCCCCCTCCATTGAGGGTCCAAACGAGTGGCACTGGACTGGAAAGTTACAGTTTTTAAAAGAGAGAATCACGAAAGACATCCTGTTGGAAACAATTTAGCTCAAATCTTTCACTAATTTTCAGTTGACACCTGTGTCCTGCTTCTTTTGTTGAGCAGGTTAATTTTTCCCCTGTAGGTACAGCTCATTCTGCTTTTCTCATGGGACTTATACCCTGAGTAATTGTCCATTTTTCTGAGTCAAACACAGGGCACTAGTTAAATGCAAGGCCCAAGATGGCGTCAGCTAGGCCAAGCCCCAGCACATTCGGGCAATCACTTTCTGCTCCCGACCTTCCTACCGCCCTCCATGGCTCCACTCCTTCCAGACCTGCCCTCCTGGTCAGGAGTCATGTTTGCCTTCTACCTGGACCCTTCCCTGAATTGTCCTTCCATGGACAGCCACCACCCCTGCCGCAGCCCTGCCCTGCCCAGGGGACTCTGACATCTACCCCTTCTACACCAGGCCCCTCCAGGCAAAACCACTCTGTGCAGCACACCTCCTGTTCTCTGCAGGGCCATTACTAGCAGCTTCCATTCATCCTGCAGTTCCTGGTCCTCTACACAGGTCCGCTCACCTGACAATTCTGCCCCTGGTGCACTGCAACCCAGCCAAGAGTGCCCTGGCCTGCTCTGCCTAAGCACTACTTTGGAAAGCCCTTCCCAGGTCTCAGCATGGATCACGCAGGAGGGGAAGCTGCTGACCCAGCAAGGTTTGTGCTGTCTCTGTCTTTCTTCCTCTATATTCATCTCTCCCTCCTTCCTTCCTTCCCCTTCCTCAAAAACAAAAACCAAAAAACAAACCAAGCCAAAAAAACATGAAAAGCACTTACCTCTTTAAATACAGAAACACTCTGATATGAAATAACCAATAAAAATAGAGGACAAGAAGATGTCCTACAAGGAATGATGGGAAAGGAAGCATAAGAAAAATATGCCAATCCTAATTTTTAAGCAAGTAACCTGGGCTGAGAAATGCATTGGTGCCAGGCTTGGAGGAGCTCGCCCATAACCCCAGCAGTCTGGAAGGCTGGGGCAGGAGGCTCACATGTCCAAGGCCAGCCCAGGCAGCTCAGTGACTTGGTGAGACCAAGTCTGCATGTGTACTGACAACAAAAGTATACAAAGTAAAAAAGTGCTGGGCGTCTCAAAGTGAAGGCCCCAGGTTCCATCTCCAGCACTGAAAACAAAGAGCAAAGGCATCTGACATGAATTCTTCCTCTGAAGGGAAGATCAGGGCTAAGGAAAGATTTTACTGAGGCTGTTAGAGACCAACAGGATTCTTTTCCAATAGGTGTCAGAGACCAAAGGTATCCACTTGAAAATGACAAAAATCCCCCTTTCTTTGACACTAAAAAGTTGAAGAGATAGGCGTGGGGCGGCAGTTAGGAGACAGAGGGAGGGAAACAGTAGAGGGCGCTTTTCCTTCTTTATTAAAAAGGTTTAAATAAAACTATCCAGTGGCATCATTTTCACACACTCTGTGTGTGTGTGTGTGTGTGAGAGAGAGAGAGAGAGAGAGAGAGAGAGAGAGAGAGAGAGAGAGAGAGAGAGATTACTACACAGCACAGCCCGGAGCTTTCCTGGCGGTGGAAACACCTCCATCTTCCCAACACTTCCAAAAGCACTGGTGTATGCACAAGTGTGCATGCACATGCATGTATGTTCCTGTGTGCAAATGCACATGTGTGAGCAAATGTCTCAGCAGACCCCCACGAAGGCTGCCCTGAGGAGACGAAATTTCCATTCTACACAGAGCCTCCCAAGGCAAGGCTGATACATTGGAAGAATAAAAGAGAAAGAAGCAGACAGGAAGGTTTTCCCCGCGCTTCCTCCTCTCTCTCCTCCTAGAATCAGCGGTGAGAGGCTGAACGCCCTGAGAGGGTGTTTCCTGCCCGTCACTCAGCTGGGGAGGCTGGGGGAGCACACACCTTTCCCTCCACCCCACAGAGCAACGGCTCCACCGCCACCCACCCAGCCAACTCCCCTCTGTTTCCACATACAGCCAACTCCCTCCTCACGTCACCATGGTTACCAGAGCCTCCACCCTTTACTTCCCTAAACCAAAAACTGGCAAAGAGCCCAAAGAAATGAATGTCTTCCAATGAGCCTAAGTTTTGCTGCACACTGTTTGGATAATAGTGTCCTGACAGAATACCTGGAAGTTACGGAACGTACTCGTTAAACATAGCTGCCAATTAGTAAGCCCTGAAAATCCCAACAAAGAATTTTCTGGAGCCTAAAGCCCATACTAGTACATGGGTTCTGCTCGAGCCCAAGATTTCATTTCAGAGACAACTTTCTGTACTGGACTGAGCATGTTTCAGAGGCATAAAATACTATTATGACTTCGTGCTTTGGCCTGGAGTGAAGAGAGGCGCGGAAGTGCCACCCGCCACCCTGGAGCTCCCACAAAGCCCTGTCTCATGCAGTCGGCATGCTCTCTGCCACAGTAAGTGGCTGTCTGCATTTCACCACTTCACAAGGAGTCCAGTCCTCTTGGAGTAAGAGTCCCCTCACACTTCCTTAGCCTTGCCTCTACTTACCACCCTTACCCACCACGGACTCATCTTCATTTGATTAAATCTGCAATGACCTGTTTCCACATAAAGCCCCCTTCTCAGGTACAGGGTATGAGGGTCTCAACAGATCATCTTTTGAGTGACACAATTCAACCTTCAGCAACTGTCCTGACCCAAGACCTTTGGATGTTTGCTCTGATGTCCAATTGCTGGGGGGAAGGAAAGACTCAGATAGGTCAGAGATATTTGGATACAGAGTCTGAGCTGACACTGACATGTGGGTAGCCCCGGTGACATGGTTGTTAGAGTGGGTTTCCCCAAGGTCAGGCACTATGTGGAGTCTTGGCTCCTGGCCAGTTCACAGTGTTCCTGGTCAGTCCAGTGGCTTGCTGTGGACATTTTCCTGTCCTTAGCACAAAGTAGGAACTGACATCCTTGGTATTTGAATCAACTTTAGCACTGGGTCCCTGGCCTGTGGAAAATGCAAAGTGGAAACTTCTGAAAATGCCCCATCCATCATGGTAGAATAAATAGTAATATTTCAGTGGGAGGAGGATGGTGGATATTTGTACCACCATGGAAGACCTCAGGGGTACAAGGTGGTAACAATGATCATGTGTCCACTGGTCAGTTCCTTGGGACACTCTAGATAAACCATGCAGGATGATGAGGGTCTAACCAGAGAATTAAAAGTAATAGCACTGATTCACTGCAGGTGACATGCTTGATATCTGTGCTAGATCAGGTTCCTAAGGCCTTGGGCACCTAGGATGCAGCCATTGACTTGGGAGATACAATCAAAAGCAGTTTGCTTTCATGTGGGATGGAAAATAAGATTCAGTTAGAACTTCACCTTGAGATTATGTGAACTTCAGGGCTTTCAGTCATAAAATAGCCAGAAGATAGGTGGACTGCCTGATATTCTACAGAACATCGTGACATCTTTGCTACTGGATGGAACGAAGAAAAGGTGGCTAGTTAACTATCGACTTTGGTAAAATGTGGGCACTAGCGAGCATGGGAGACAAATCCTGTGAAGATTCCGAGGTTCACATTTTAATGAAGTTCCCAGAATTCCGATTGTCAGACACATCTGAATGCTCCTGTATATCCCTGCCAAAGTGCCACATGCCCTCCCACACAGCAGAACGCTAGTGCCTGGTGCCACTTTGACCCTGATTCCACATAGGAATACTGCTCGGGCCCATACACTGGTTTACACAGAAGGGTGCAAGCCACCAATGGAGCCTGACCCGAACAGAAGTGCAAACACACTTGCCACCGGAGCCGTGGGGCCTGGTGGAGCCCTAGGGCTGGAGGTGCTGGTGATGCGATGAGACACATCCAAAGATGGGAAACGTACCCAGGCAGGACCAGAAGCCATGACCAAGTCCCGTGAGTGGGCAGCCCAGGCTGTCGTGTCACCCACCACTGCACACTCACACCTGTGGTCATACTGAGGTGCTGGCATATCGGTTGGGGTGACTCACCCCTATCAGATATAGGATGTGTGTCTGGGATAATAAAGATCAAACTCAGACTCTGGGTGTTGGTAGCATCTGCGGTTCTCCTCTGGGTTCCCCCTCCAGCCTGCAGTACCCAAAGACAAGGAGGGACAAGCATCTTTTACCCTGTGAGCCCCCAACTATGGATGGCACTCTTGCCTCCTCTACAGGTTCTGTGCCACCTGTCAGGCAGTCCCCTGAGGACCTGGAGCCATCACTTCAAGTTGCCAAGCAACCCTTCCAGCCCTGGTCCACTCTTGATCCTGTGGGTTGAGTGATACCGTGCTCTCCAAGGGCCTAGGCTGAGCCAGAAGAGGGATGGACACTTCTTGCTGAGGGGACCCCTCTGGCTGCACCACCTATGTGCCTCATACCCTGATCTGTCTTGCTGGAGTCAATGTGAAAAGAAAGCACCCCAGGAATGCAGGAGTCTGAAGAGCCAAGAGAAGCATCATTGAAAGATGACTTTTTCCTACTTTTCCTCCATAAAATTCAGCACAGTGCACTGCATGGCTGGAGGATGAATTAATACTCACATTTTTATGCATGTACTGGGTCCCGCTTGCAATTGTGTGCTAGGAAAATATATCCCAAAAATATATCCCAGAAATATCAGAAAAATATATCCCAAAGTGAAGGCCTCAGGAAAGGCTTGGAATCAAAATTTCTTTCTGGCCTTCTCCTGCCCTCCTGGCTCACCCCTCATTCTCTCCGCAGACAAGCCATTGAAACTAGAAATCGTCCCTAAGGCAAGTCATAGAAACCAAGCCCCTTCTCCCAAAGCCAGCCAGAAAAATCTAAAAATATTATCCATCTTTTTCCCCATTTCCATATAAGTACTGGCCACAAAGAAATTTCTGACCTACTTTGTTAGATTATAGGTCATAAAACCTCCATTCCAGCAAGGATTCTGCCCTACAACCAAGAAGAAGGAAGGCTGGACAGAAAGGCCACAAAGAATCCAAACAAACAGGCTTGCTGGGTTTACTCTCACATGTCTGTAACTGTCAGATCCTATCTTTTATGGCCCAATCATATATATATATATATGAGAGAGAGAGAGGTTTTATTGAACCTAAGTATAAAAGTAGTTTAATCCTAGAACTCTGGAAGGCTGAGGCATAAAGACCACAAATTTGAGTCCAGCCAGGGCAACCTGGTGATATAATAAGATCCTGTCTCAAAATAAAAAAATAAGAAAGACTGGGGATATGAGTACGCAAAAGCCCCGAGTTCGATCCACAGTAGCACTAAAAACATGCATAACACACCCTGAGTCTCTGAGTCTTCTGTACGAAAGCTCCCATGTTATCAGATACTATGATCTGATAAATTTACTATGCTTTTTCTTAACTTTTGTTTGTCATAGGGTGTCAGCCTTGACGCTTTAAAATGGCCAGGAAACAGATCACCTCCACCACTACCTCTATGATGGAATTAGTAAGGAAGAACAGTAGCGACTTTGAGAGAGTTGAAGGAGTCCAGAGAACAGACACAAGCTGTGTGCTGCAACCTCAAGACTGGTTGGCAGTGCAGCCACCACTGAATTTATGGCGTCAGGGAGCTACAGAGGCAGGAAGATCTATCAGTGTCACTTAACACAAAATCAAGAAGAGTCACAACAGTGTGACTCACAGAGATATGCACTGACCCGGGATGGCTGACCACAAGGAACATGAAGAGGTGATTCTTGAACCTAAACAAAAACAAATGTGCCTTACCAAGAAAGATCTTCACACTGAAAAGCTGTTAGAGACATACATAAGTGCATCTTGTCTACCTGTAACTCTAAATCCCTCCCAGGAAGTCACTAGGCCTCACACAGGTCATGGATTTACCATAAAATTTCAAATTAAATTCTTGATGTTAGACAAGGGATCCACAAAAAATAAATAAGAAATGTGTGTCCCGGGTTCATCAGTGACAATCGCTATGCTCTACTGGGAGCAAGGACGGTGCTCGATGCCACAGATACCAAAAGTAACACACAAGGTGCACTAAATGCCGCTTGCCCTCTAGGCCAGTAGCTATGTCTACGGAGGTGTACGGGTCATTCTGCGAGCAGGGGCACGGACAGGGCGATGAAGTCAGCACACAGCAGTGGTTCTGTGCTGACCATCCAGTTGCAGTCTTCACAAGGACAACCCAAGGACAGCGACTTCCCTGAGGGCCTTGTTTAGTCAGACTTTTCAGCCATTCTCCAAATTCAAGTTCCCATTTCCCTTAATTAAGCTTCTCTGTGAGCAACTCTTCATGGATCAAAGATTCTAAGGAAGAAAGAT
The DNA here is from genome assembly GCA_004027455.1 of Hydrochoerus hydrochaeris. NCBI lineage: Eukaryota > Metazoa > Chordata > Mammalia > Rodentia > Hydrochaeridae > Hydrochoerus > Hydrochoerus hydrochaeris. Next base: position 432,289 of record PVLA01000549.1, read on the forward strand.
GGATGGTGGTTGTGGGTGGTAGTGCCAGGACCTCGCTCCCAGTCTGGAGAGAATATGTCCTCATGTTCCACAGCTCTTGGGGGATTTTTTTGAGGACCTACACTAAAGTCTGCGCAAAGAAATCCACTTTAGGTCTCAGCAGTTTCTGTCCTCCACACCCACACAGAGCTGCCATCTTCATCTTTCTCTGTGTGCTCCCTTAGGTATTCCAGCTGCTATGACTGGGACCTGCAGTGTCCCCCAAGGGCCCCTGTGTGAAAGCCTGGGTCCCCAGCCCATGACAATACTGGGAGACCATGGAAACTTCAAGAGGTAGAGCTTAGTGGGAGATCTCTAGGTCCCTGGAAATGTGTCCTTGCAGGGAACAGTGAAACCTCACCCCATTTTCTCTCATTCTCTTTTTGCTTCCTGCTCTCCATGAGGCCAGCAGCCCTGCTCCATGGTGTATTTCCATCACAATGTGTGGCCTCCTCACAGGTCAAGGCCAACAGGGTCAGGTGATCATGGATTGTAACCTCATAAACCATGAGCCGAAACAAACTTCTCCTCCTTCTAAATTGCTGGTCATGGTATTTTGTTACAGTAACAGCAAACTGACTAATGAACATACAAAGAAAGGCCCTGTGTATTTGTAGGTAGGCACCAAGCACATAGCCTTGAATCAGAGAAGCAACAATAACATCAAAGTCCTTGTGGTCGTGCAGTCCAGGGCAAGCCCAGAGTCTGGTCCTCAGCTTTTTTTTTTTTTTTTTTTTTTTGCAGAGGAGGAGACCTAGAATCTCACTAGTGCTAGGCAAGCACTCTTCCACTGAGCTACACCCCAACCCCCTGGCCTCAGCATTCTAACCTTGTCCTCTCCCTCATCGTGGGCCCTACTTTGCTTCCATCCTCAGCTCACTGCAAAGGCCTTGCAGAGCAATCCATGGCATAGCACCAAGGAGGATCCTGGAGGGAAAGGTGAGACCGGAAGCCAGAGAGATGGAGCTGAGAGGAAGAGAAGATGGGCTGACTGCTGGAAGGAGAAGGCCAGTCACTGAGATGCTCTGCTTTTCAAGGAAAGGACAAAAAGTCTAATTTGGGAAGAAAAAAAAAACCCACTGGTGAGAGAAACAATGTGTAAGAGGGAGGGTCCAGAAGGGCAAAGAGCCAGGGAACAGGGCAGGGAGGGGCAGAAGCCCAGGGGAGAAGGCAGCGTGGGAAGATGTTTATTTTCTAAGAGAAAGCAGAAGGAAAGTGGGGAGGGGTTTTAGGGTGGGGCGGGGAGCAGACAGCACAAAGCAGATGGCTTTAATCTCCTAAGTGAGAAAGGAGGCAGTGAATCTGGCTGGGGTATGATGGGAGACAGGGCTGGAGAGGTCCCCAAGGCCCCCCAGGTTCCTAAGGGGACGTCCCAAGCTTTGGCCACAGGGAGTGTGGAAGTGAAGGTCCCCAAAGCCTCCCCTGAGACTGGGGTTAGATTGCCTCACAATATACTAAAAACAGACTTGTCATCAAGAAAGTCTAGAGAAATCGCACATGAGAGAACTGGGGAGCAAAGCGGTGGCGGGGGTCATGGAGGTGTGAGTGGGTCTGTCCAGGAGGGAGGGGCTACACAGAAGGGTAAAGGGGTCCCTCCCTCCGTGACGTGGGGTCTACCCAGGGGGCCGGGCGATCCAGGAGGATGGGGTAGGGAGAGTGGGGTCTCTGGCAGGGTCAGGGCTCTCCAGAGTGGTGCGGTGGGAGGTCGGGGTCAGGGGTGACTGCAAACACATTCAAAATGCTTGACCTGAGGCCTCCGCTGGCAGGACCAGAGGACGCTGGCCTGGGGGTGGATCCCAGCCCAGGGGGAGGGAGGATGAGGAAGTGGGGAGGCTGGGCAGGGCAGGAAACCTCAGAGGCGGACCTGAGGGAGCTGGAGTGGGGCAGCTTCCAAGTACTGCTTCCCGGGGCAGCACTTTCAGATATTCTGGAGGAGGAAATTTTATTTATATTTTCATAAATACATTCCTCTGGTTCACATGGCATAGGGGTAATTTTTAAGGAGACATTTCTAAGACTTTTCTCCTGGCACTTTCCCAGGATTTCTGCCCCTCTGCGGTGAGAGCAACTTGGGAGGAAGAGTTGGAGAACTGCTGGACAATTGCCTCCTCTCAAAAATACAAACAGTTGCTGAAGATAAAAGGATCTCTGAGTAGGGATGGGTAGCTAGGCGCTGATCCTTTAGCAGTTAGAACCTTATAAAATTGCCGATATTTGTCAGTGTCTGCTTTAAAAACAAACAAAAAACCCTGCTATTTTCTGGGATTGTACAAAATTACCTCACCCGCGCCAGCACCACATGGCCTCCAGGGGGCGCTGCTCCACCATCGAAAGTCTCGAAGGGCAAAGGGCATCCTAGATTCTGGAAGCAACCCTAAGTCAGAGTTGGAACAAAAACAAAATAACTGTTTCCTAACGGAAGTACCCTTCCACACTGTGGGTGGGAAAGTACACTAGTGCAACCACTGTGGAAATCAATATGGTGAGTCTTCAAAAAACAAGCAAGAAATGCCATTTCACCCATTAGTTCTCCCTGCTCCATATCTTCCTGAAAGAGTTAAAGACATCCTATTAAGGTGATCCATGCATAGCCATGTTAATATCAGCGCAATTCATAACAGCTAAATCTTGGAAGTGGCCTATGTGTTCATCAACGGACGAGTGGACATGGAAGATGTGGTATTTACGCAGAATGGAGTCCCCCTGGATGGTAAAGAAAAATAACTTTGAGTCATCTGTAGAAAAGTGGGTGCATTTTGAGACCATAATGTTAAGGGAAATAAATCAAACACACAGCTTAAATATCACCTGGTTCCTCTTATATGAGAAATCCAGAGTGACAAAGAACCAAATAAAAGACAGATCACAGGAAGTAGGGAGAGAGCTTCTTCAGAGAGGAAAGGATTCAGAGACGGGGAGAAGGGGAGGAAGACGAGGGAAAGGGTGTCGGGGGGTGTTATGTACCCTTATGGACGCCATGCAAGGGATGGGAACATTGTGCACCACACGTATGTACTAATGAACTAAAATAAAAATTTTTAAAATGACTTCCCTCTTACACACACACAAGGAGCTTGAAGAGAACCACACGTCTGAATAGCACAGCTCCTTGTCCCAGGCACATGCCCCCCACCACCTAGCAGGTCAGCACTGCCGAGAGCTTTTGGAGTCTCTGCTGTACCCCATATCTCTGAATAGAAGCGGCACCTCCACAACGCTCCTGCACGGACTCTGCGCTGCCCATCTACTCTGAGACGCACGAGTCCAGCCAGCAAGACGTTGCTCTTTGGTCACCTGGCTCCCCACCCCACCCCATATGACCTGGCCATGCCTATTTAACAGACACCCCAAGAACACACTCTTCACAAAGAGTAAAAAGCCCGACCCTCCCAGTAATGTGCTTCTGTCTAACAGTCCCATCTCTTGTATTTGCTATTTTTACAAATGACCCCAAAATTGAATGGTTTAAAGCATTATCCTATGATTTCTGTGGGTCAGGAAGCTGAGCAGTGCTTACAGGCTAACTCTGACTGCAGTCAGTGTCACCTGGGGCTGCATTTGTCACAAGGCTCATAGCAAGGACACTTCCTGTTCTAGCTCACTCACCAGCGAGTCAGCACTTCTGGAGCTTGCTGTCCTGTGAGTCGTCAGTTCCCGGGTGGAGGACTACTCACACTCAGCCTCTTTCCCCCACAGCAGGAAGGGGGGCCACAGAAAGACTGGCGGGGTGAGCTGTACAGCAAGTCACAGATTTTCTGCAACAACTCTTGGAAGTGGAATCCCACATGTTACTGGTTAGAGGCACTAGGTTTAGCCAGGTCTAAGGCAAGAGGATTACATGGGGTCCCAAATACCAAGAATCTGGGGTCACTGGGGACCATCTTCAGGGACACTAACCAGAGCACCCAGAATAACCTCGACAGTCACATAGGGGAAATATCACACTCATGCAATATCACAGCTGGTCCCCAGCAACAGTGGTTTCATAGTGACTCTACATTAACATGGCTCAGGAAGCAAAATAATACCAAGTCATCCAAAACCAGCATCTTCCAAGCAGGGCACCAAGTCTTCACCACCAGTCCCCTTCTGATCATTACACACTGAGGCTGAAAATGGCAGCCTCAGGAGAGAACTTTGAAATGCCACGCTCAGAGGCAGTGGTGCGGGGTACCGTGGGGGTGGGGCAGGAGTCCAGCAGCTTGGACATTTGATGGGCACTCCACGGACAGAAAAAGTGAGCCGGAGGGTCTGGGCCTTAAGGAGTGTGGGGCCACTCTGGGAGACAACAGATGAGACGGACGAGGGAGGGGAAAGAAGCCTGTCTGAAGCCAATAGGAAAAGGCTGCCTCCCGTGCGTCTGATTACAGGACCTTCCTGGCAGACAGAACCACAGCAGTGACAGCAATACAGGAGAAAGACGAGCACTGGCCAGGGGCCGAGCGTGCATAGGAGAGGGGGGTGAGTCCAGGGGGCACAGAGAATTCTGGGGGCAGTGAAACTGCTCGGTGAGCTCCTTCGGGGGAGGGTCCGCATCTCTGTGTCTCCCCCAGCTGCCAGAACGTGCAACACCGAGAGGAAACCCTAATGCAGACGGTGGTCTTTGGGCGAAGGTAATCTGTTTGTATAGGCTCACCAGGGTAACAGGGTACCCCGGGTGGGGGGGGCTGCGGGGGGCAGCGAGCATGTGTGCAGAGAGACGGTGCCCAGGAAATCCTAGACCTCTCCTCAATTTTGCTGGGAATCGAAAATTGCCCATATATATATATATATATATATATATATATATATATATTTAAAGTAAAAAAGAGAGAACCCAGTCATTTTTCTTGCTGTCCACTCTAGTTGATGGTTTCAAGGAAATGGAAGTAGAAAATGAAAAAGAGTCCACCAACAAAAGTGCCTCGTGATCTTTACCACAGTGTAACGACACAGAACTGGAGTCATCTTGCGGGTGACTGAACCAACGCCCTGACTTTATGGATCAGGAAACAGAAGCACAAAGAGGTCAAACAGTGGGTGGGTAATGGTATTGCAGGGGTTAGAACTCACACCCCAGTCCTGGGACCAGGGCTCGGAACTGCAGGCTTCCCACCGCAGAACCTCTCTGGGGAGGGGCTGGCGCTCGATTTTTCCTTGCTTGAGGATTGGTCCAGGGAGCTGGCAGGCACCCGCTCCTAGGGACACCATGGCCTCTCACATCAACATCTGGACAAGGCCCAGCCTGCGGTAGGCTAGAGGCCCGTTTCCTGTGCCTTGGTGGTGACCTGGCCTCGTCCGATGGGAGCCAGCCCAGGGGTTGATCATCACTGCTGAGCAGTGAGGTCTGGGCTTGAAGCACCTGAGACTGGGCAGAGGGAAGAGCTTGAGAAGGACCCCAGGCAGGCCCTGTGGGAGCCGCTCTGCTCGCATCAGTGAAAGGGCTCCATTCTTCAGGCGAGTCCAACCTGACCTCCCTCCCTGCCCCTCGCCTGCCTGATTGTATCTTGGCCACTGTTCTGATTCCCAGGGACCCGGTCTCTCCCATCCCGTCGCTATGGCCACGAGCCTTACCCAAAGCATACCAACGCTGTGGTGATCACAGATCTCTGGCTGTCACCTAGCCAGAGGCAGAGCACTTGGGAAAAGAAACGTCTCCTCTAAAGGTTTGTCCAGGCCCGCGTGGCCCCATCAGCCGGGCCTTTCAGACTGCTCCATCTGGCTGCCCAGCTGTGGACGAGCAGTGATTGTTAATTTCTCTCCCCTGCACCAACTTCTTGGGAACCTCTTACCCAAAATTCAAACAAAGAGCTAAATAAGGCTCTTCCCACAGCCCCGGATGCTGGCTGTTTACCAAACACTGAAAACTTTACCAGTAGCCACCAGTTCCAAAACTCTAAACTCTTTACGATTTTTGAAGAACACTGCCCTCAAAGTTCCAGGCTGGCCCATTCACCGTGCTCTTGGGTGTTCCTTTTAACAGTCCCTGTCCTGTGAACTAAAATGGTTTTCCCAGAGAGAAAGGACTCAAAGGTAGAGAGAGCCAAGAAGTACAAGGCCAGAGAATAGAGATGTAATCTCTTCAAAAGCAACCGAAGAAAACCCTCCCCGTGCGTGGCACATCGCAAATGCACGGTGCGTCCCAGGACAATCTCCTCTGGGCCAGTGCTTGACTTCTCTCCAACTACAGAACAGGAGAGAGTCAGGGGACTCCTCCATGCATATCAACGCTGCCAACCAACATTTGCCCCTCGGGGTGGACAACCAGCGCTATCCTCTGAGCTTCTGCTTGGAGCCCTCTGATGCAAAATGCACACGGCTCTCTGTGGGTCCCGCCATGGGCCATCAGCACAGGCAGCCATTTCGATCAGGCATTCCCTCCACTCTCCATCGCTACATGCAAAGCAAAGGCATCCCAGCTTTGCCTGAGGGAAAAGGAGGTGGATGTGCGGTAATTCTTCCACACAAGAAGGAACTGGCAGGACAGAGAAGGTCATTTCTGCAGGCAAAAGCCACCACCTGCAGTCCACAGCCACCAAGTTCCCTCTGTCTTCACGTTTGGCATTAACCTCCTGCCCAGAGATACTCTGCTGTTGCATCCTTCATTAAAACTAACATAGAAAGCCGGGTGTGGTGGTGCACACCTGAAATCCCAGCACTCCGGAGGCTGAGGCAGGAAAATTGCTGCAAATTCAAGGCCAGCCTGAAGTCTGGAGGTTTAGCTCAGTGGCAAAAGCGCCGGCCTGGCAAATGCTAGGTCATGAGTTTGATCCCCAATACTGAAAGAAAGAAAGAAAGAAAGAAAGAAAGAAAGAAAGAAAGAAAGAAAGAAGACTGAACTACATAGTGAAGCCCTGTCTCAAAAAAAAAAAAAAAAAAAAAAAAAAAAAAAAAAAAAAAAAAAAAAAAAAAAAAAAAAAAAAAAAAAAAAAAGCTAATACAGAAAATTGCCTCTCTAGGGGCTGAGGATTTACCTCAGCAACGTAAGCACCTGCCTGGCAAGCACTCAGTCATGAATTCGATCCCCAGTACAAGAAAGAAAGAAAGAAAGAAAGAAAGAAAGAAAGAAAGAAAGAAAGAAAGAAAGAAAGAAAGAAAATTACTCCTCTAGTAGGAGCAAACAGTCATAAATTAATGACTTCTAAATTAATGGCAGGATACCAAATGATGCCATGCTTTTATTTTTGTGTGCATGCATGCTTTTAATTTTTTCTTTTTGAATTGCAATAGTTTATTTGGCTTACATTTAAATTCAAATATTTTCAAAAGATCTCTGGGTTAGCCCAGCAGGGTGATGCACACCTGTAATCCCAGCACTCCAAAGGCTGAGGCAGGAGGATTGCAAGTGCAAGCTCAGCCTAGACAATTTAGTGAAAGACTTAAGAGAGGAAGTTATCTCAGAGCAAAAAGTCCTGAGGATGTGGCTCGGTTTGAATGCCTTGGCTTCAATCCCCGGTAACCCCCACCCCCCCCAAAAAAAGTTATGGCTTAATTTCAAAGTTGAAGATAGCAAGCTTATCTCTAATGCTGCCAAAGCAAGTACCCTCATTAGCCTTAATATTCAGACCACTTGGCCAGGCCCAAGCCACCATCAAATTGTCACAGCCACTAACTTTTAACAATAAGCTCTAAGAACAAGGGGGAAAGACTGTAGTTAGTAAGGTCGAAAATGCAAATATCTGAAAGAATGACATCCATCATCCTTCCTATCTGAAATAGCCTGTCTCAAGGCCCATACTGCCCTTCAAATTCTCCTTCCACCGTTCCTTCCCTCCCAGCACCTCTCCCAGTCCAGTTTATTCACTATGACGCTTGGTCTTTATGAAGAATATTTAAGCGGCTAGCAGGGCATGATGGTGCATGTCTGTAATTCCAGCTCTTGGGGAGGCTGAGGCAGGAGGATTGCTGCGAGTTCCAGACCAGCCTGGGCTACAAAGTGAGCTCAAGGTCAGCCTGAACTGCATAGTGAGACCCTGTCTCAAAATGACAAACATAAATAAATAAGTAAATAAAGAACCAGAAGCTGGGATTGAGCAAGATCTGAAATGGCTTCAGAAGCTGTTAACATTCTATGGTGACAAAGCATCTT
>PVLA01000549.1:440474-519949 GCA_004027455.1 Hydrochoerus hydrochaeris
GGGGGGGGGGGGGGGGGGGGGGGGGGGGCGGGGGGCTGTCACTTCCCAAACAGGACAAAGGGAAGCTCAAAGTTTTGTTTGGTTTTTAATTGATTTTGGAAACTCTTTTGCATGGTTCACATGCAACTGGCAGCAGCTAACTTCCTGAGCCTCAGAAAAAGGAAAAGCAAGAGATTGAGAGCAGCTTAGGACACAACGTGGCACAGGACAGCCAGCTGAGAGACTGAAGAGCATACAGCGTCCAGGCTCTGCTTCTCAGAGCTGTGTTACCCCCTGGGTCCCCGCCTCGCCCTGGAACGGGGCTCCTGCAGGCTCCCCTGGGGCTTACGCGAAAGAGGGCCAAGACAGGCAGGGTGCGGTCTGCTACAGAAGACAGCGCAAGGAAGCTGCTCTGAATGAAGGAACGTATTTTCCACGGCCTTTACACGGTAGTCACTCCTCAGTTCATGTCGATTTTGACTCTTTCCCCTGCCCAGGTGAGCTGCCATCCCACAGCTCATTTCTGAAGCCCAGCTCCCAAACCAGTGCCACTAGGAGATCTTAGAGGCTCCAGGCCACCCCACAAGGTCACGCCGGGGAACAGCTGGAGGCGGAGTTTCCAGCCCTGGTTCTGGTAGTCGCTGGACGTGTACCTTGCATGGTCCCTCTCCCCTCAGGATCCCTTAGGTCCCTCTTGAAAGGATGAGAGGGCTGGGTTAGATTTGTAGCTGTCACTTCCCAGCATCAAACCCCCTCTGTTACAGGCAGCTGAGTGAGTTAGAAATGTTACAGGCAGTCAAACAGGGCTTGGCCCTCAAAGGAGCCAGTGCAGAAAACCAGATACCTTGTAACTATGGGAAAGACAGACACCTCCACTGTGGGCCAGACCTCAATCAAATGCACCCACATACTTCCTAAGGATAAGTATCAGGAATTGATATTCTAACTAGGTCTCTGTCACCCCAAGGAAGCCAGGAGTCACCTACAGGAAGAGTCATCGCTCTTAAGCATTGTTACTTAAAGGAGTGCTTCCCCATTTGTCCCTGATTTGGTCAATTTTACCTGAACAATTACTCTTATTGGCTGACCACAGTTCTGTCCCACCTCATGCCCGCCTGCCTTGCCAGTTCCAGTGTTTTCCCCATCTTGGACCCGTCTCACCTCGTGGTTTTGCTCTATAGAATCCCTAGAAAAGACAGAATCTTTGGCACCCCACACAGGACCCTTTCTATCTCTCTCTCTCTCTCAGACAGAAGCTTCCTTTCTCTCAATAAATATATTCTGTTCCTAACTTCCATTGTTCCTAAAATTCATTCTTCGATTGTAGAAACACGAACTCGTACTAGTCATCTAGTAGTTGGGAGTTTTGTTCCCCTATATCACACCCAAATCCAGTTCGGTAGGAGAACTCAGAGGAGGGGCCTGAGCCTGGGTCTGCTCGGCCTTCTCAGAGGTCAGATGGAAGGCACCCCAGAGTGTGTCTGGGAGCCATCAGAAAACAACAGGACCGGATTCTCTCTGTGCCGCCTTCTAGGCCCGGCATGGCATGATCCTGACAGCCGGGAGAGTAACTGGGGCACATTTCTGAGCCTGACTGAATTAGCTCAAGGCTGATTACCACTAAGACTCCTTTGTCCCCAGCTCCTCAGACCTACTGCCTGGGCAAAAGTCACTTGGCAGGAAGTCCTTTCTGCTTGGCTCGAGCTAGTGTCTCAGTGGCTGTGTCACTACAGCACTGGAGCCTTGGGAAGGAGTGGAAAGTCATGTGAAAGAGAGAGTAGTAATCTTATCCTCCAGAGAGAGTCTTGTGAGAGTAAACCAATCAGAGGGGACTGTAGCAATAGGACCTGCAATAAATTAGCATGAACAATAGGGAGAAAGGGCACTGGATGAGGAATCGGGACACTTAATCTTGGGTTGGTATTGCCTACGTGACCTTGAGGAATCACATCCGGGTCTCCCTTCCCTCCATGGTAGGACTAAACTAGATAACCTCCAGGGCATTTCCAGCCATAAACTTCTGAAGCCGGGAGGATCGCAGGCAGTTGGACTGCTGATAGAAATGGTGTCAAACTGTCATTAACATTTTCCAGTTACTAACGTTCATTAGCCTTAAATATTCTTCAGCCACGGCTCAGGAATCTTCTTAGGTCAGCAGCAGGGTGATGGATGACCTGAGCAGTGTCTCCCAGACACTCTGATACCACCGCTAAAGCAACCTTGGCCCTGGGGCACTTCTCAAGTCCAGGAGAAATGTGTAAATATTTTCAAGGTGGTAAAGCTGTAAGGATTCACTGCTACAGTCTAACCACTTGGCTGATGGTTTCTGAGGTGGCATTCAAAAGTTCTGAGTTACTATTATTCCCAAGCAAAATCACCCACAAGTGGGATGCTTGACACCATGGGAGTACAGGGATTACTTTAACCCTGAGTGTGACTGGAGAAATGCACACATGCTTTTTCTAAGTCACAGGTGACTCTTATGCGACAACTCATTTACCTAAAGGGACAGAGCATGCAAGCGCAGTATCTTTTTTCTTTTTCTTTCTGTTTTGTTTTGTTTTTTTGTTTTGTTTTCCTGAGAATTGAACCCAGGGTCTTCATACTGAGCTACATCCTCAGTCTCCTGTTAATTTTTGAATTATGAATCTCACTAAGTCACTAAGTTACCCAGGCTGAGCTCAAACTTGAATCCTCCTGCCTCGGCCTCTCAGAATGCTGAGATTACAGGAATGCCACCTCCACATCCAGCTCAAATGCAGCAGCATCTCTAAGAAGGAAAAATGACTTGGGCTGGGTAATTGTTTGAAATAGCATTCCACCTGGAATCTGATTACACGGCCTGATTTCCAGCTTGACTGTCTTAGTCTTCTTTAGGTTTTAAGTTTCAAAGTCTTATCAAGACTAACTCCACCTCTGTCAAAAGCACAATATGGAGACCTGCAGCCAGGTAAGGAAAAGGAAGTAGAGCACTATGGCACTCATTTATTTTGGACAAATTGTTCTCTGTATACATTAGAAAGCTTTCAACAGCAAGTAACAGAACGCTTGGCTCAAACCAGCATTTAAAAAAAAAAAAGGATATTTTTATCTCTGAAGATAAGAACTTCAGCAAGCTCCAAGGAGATTAAAACCTGAGGTCCAGCAAGGTCATCAGGAAGCCGAGTTCCTCCCAGGGGCAGAGTTCTCCCTTCCTGGGGGCACTGGTCTCAGCCTCAGCCTGCCTATCTCACGGTTTCAAGATTGCTCAGTAGTTCTGTTTTCACATCCAGCCCAGCTGGGCCTGCTTCGTGGGTGATCCCCCTGGGAGGGGGACAGGGCCTCGGGCTCAGCATGACCTTGTACTTCTGACCCTGTACTTAGGAGAAGCTTCTGCTGTCTCCATCTTGAAACTCTAATTTTCTCTCTGAATGTATGCTTTAGAGGAGAAGGCCTAGAGACAGAGGGGCATGCTGGAAATAGATCCACACACTTCGTCCGTCCTTCCTGCTGGCCCAACCCATTGTTACCAGATGGAAAGTCCTGCACAGCTTCTTCCTGGTTCTTGGTGTCTCAAGTCTGGCCAAGAGGCACAGAAAAGGTAGCAACTGTGGACAGATATCAAATGCAGAAAACAAATAGACTCTGCAGAGTGAGAGCCAGCTGATGACAAGGCTCCCCAAAGCCCCCAGGTTAAACCACAGTGTCTACTGTTCCCAAAATTCCCAGGTTGTCACTCTTTTATGTAAACAAGGCCTTGGAACAGTTATTCTAGCATACATTCACTTGGCATGGTGCCATGTATAAACTATCCTGTCAAACCCCATGTTTGGCTTCTTCTTACAGATAAGTGAAGGATCAGGAACAGTATCTGGACTGGTTGTGCCCATATGCAAATCAAGGATTCAAAATGGCATCTTCCGATTGGCCCAAAAGAGCATTTTTTTGATTGGCTCCATGTATGGCAATGCCACTAGGTTGGGAGCGTGCCTTCCCTGGCAATGCAGCAGTCCTGTGTCATCATACCACCTGGCGTCCCTCTAGGCTCAAAGCAAGCAAGGCATGAGCTGGGAAATCCATGACTAAATAAATGGGGGCATCAGACACTCTGGGAGGCCACGCATCTCACTCTAGCCAGAATTTGCTCAAGCACAGAAAGGCACAGTGCACAAAAGACCGAGGAAACCCATCCTCTCTTTCCTAACTCAGGTTGCTTCCCTGTGTTAGCTCACACAGGGAAATGACATCACTGGAGAGGTGAATCACTGACCGGAATGCCTCAGTGAACTATTCCAGAAGAAACACCAGTGTGATTCTAGCCTGTCACCCCACAAATCTCTACTTCTCGCCTTCTTCCTGCCCCCTTGACTATTTTTTCCCTCTTTTTTTTGTTAATCAGCAAAATAGCAGGGAAACTATCTAAGTCACGGGCATTCATTTATTGCCCTGTAAATGTCTGCCAAGAACAGAATACTATCTTGCAGGAACCTGTCCGATCCAGTTTCTAGCTGTGACTCTCTGTGTTCTTTCCCAAAGTGTCACAGAGCTGCACCTCCTCAGTTTGATGCAAGTGGTCCTAATCAACTCCCCAACTTCTTCCACCCCTCCAAGACCATTTTTGATAAGAACCCCTGGGCTGAGTGGAAGACTCGTTTTCCTGTATGCCTTTTTCAAATATTTAAATTGTTTACCATGTGCATGGATTACCTGTGAAGCCCTTTAAGGATTTTATATATATTTTTAAAATTACCTACTCTGTGGGCTGGGAATTTCAGTGGAGTAAGCGCTTGCCTGACAAGTGTGAGGTCATGAGTTCGATTCCTGATTTAAAAAAAATTACCTACTCTGCTTCTGAAAACAGAAGATAATTTAAAAAGAAAACTTCCATGCTAGAGACAACAACTGAGGTTCTTAAATTACACTAGTGAAACATATTATAAATGATCTAGAATTCATCCTGGAAAGAGAGTATAAATCTTTTCAAAGAATGATACCAAAATATCTGAAACCTGTTGCTATATCCTTCTTGAGAACACAGTTGTTCCTAGTGTCCTTGAGTGATTGGTTTCACGACACTCTCCACCCCCAGCTGGACACCAAGGTCTATAGATGCTCCAACATAAAAAATAGCACAGTATTTGTATGGACTACACACACTGCCTGTGGAAATCAGACCATCTCTAGATGGTGTACAATACTTAACACAGCACCTGCTTGGCAAGCATAAGGTTGTGAGTTCAATCCCCAGTACCAAAAAAAGAAAAAAGAAAACAACACAATGGAAATGCTCTGTACACAGCGGATCACTGTGCTGTTTAGGAGAGGATGGGCGAGAACAAACTGTACATGCCCAGTAGAGAAATAATCCTTTTCTGCTATGTTCCATCTCCAGTTGGTTGATTCTACCCAACGTGCAGATACAGAAGCAAACTGCACACTGGCCATGGCTCACCCCCGGCCTCGTTTTGAAAGCAGATGTGGAGAACTCCCTCCGGCCAGCCGCCTCACCCCTCGCTGGCCCTCCTGCTTGCCAAACCTCCTCCTTTCTTAACAGCTGGCTCTTCAGTTTATGCAAAGAGGGGAAGTGTGTCACATGGACGCACACACTGGGGGTGGACGAGCCCCACGGCCACGGTGGAAGGGCAGAGCCGCGATGGTATCTTCTTCCTTTTTCCTCTCTATCTTGTGCTTTAGCAACTCTGCAAATTGACTCATGCAGGGACTTGTTCTGGAATAAACTCTGTTAGAGCTGGCAGACCTCTGGAGATGCATTCATTCCACTGTGAGGACAGTGACACTCCCAAAGCACCTGGCATGTTGGCGTGACAGCCAGGCCTCAGAGCACCGTGCTCGCAGCACGGGGAATTACTCTCTTTCTCAAACCCCTGATTCCCAGAGTTTCCCTCTGTGGTGTGGTCAAGACTTATTTTGGTCCAGAAACAAAATAAAGCACTATTCTGTTTCTACATCCACATAGAAGCTTATAAAATACAAAGGCAGACATGATCATAAGACTCAATCTCCATCAATTAAGCTGACATGGTGCTTTTTGTTTCTTGAATGAGGTTGGAGAGTCTCATGGAAACAGTGATACTGACCAGACCAGAGGTTCTTGAACTCCCGCACCGGGCAGGATGATTTTAGCTGTGGGGCAGTCCTGAGCACTGCAGGATGCGGGGCAGTATCCTTGGCCTCCCCTCTCTAGATGTTGGTGGCAACTCGTTTCCTCTCATTGCAATAGCCGAAAGTGTCTCTGGGCTCTGAAAGGTAATCTCTGGCTCAGAGTCACCGATCTCCAGGCAACAGGATTATTTGGTTGTCATTAGAAACCACTCATCAGCGGGGAAGAGTTCACAGCAAGGCTTCATTGCCAAATCATCTGGAAAACTGAGTCAAACCACTGGGTTAATAACACTTCCCAGGGACCTATCTGAGCCACCAGAGTGACCAGAGCCTAGAATAACATGCAGAGACGGTGCTTAGCAAATATCTGGGCACAAAGAATCCAGTCAAGGTGACACACAAAATCAAGTACTCCACGGTCTGTAGAATTTCGTGAGCCACAGCGTGTGGTCTTCCGGGAGGTCTGGCTGAATTTCAGGTCAGGAATGTTGGACAGACTGCCTGGCCGTCTGCTCTCCAAAGCTGATGTGAGTGCATAAAATATTCAGCTTGTTTCCAGTTCGTTTTCTCCAGACTCAGATGTAAGTTATTGCGTTTACTCTTCTTAAGCAGAATTTCTGTCTCTGATGGAGTTGAGCAATGTGAAGAAGTAGGTTTTGGGGAAAGAGGGTTCTTAGGAAGTAGTTATCTTAGAGCAATTGTCAAGTGAGGAGTTTTCTTCAGCTTTGGGGATCCAACTACGGATGTGAAGTCAATTTTGAGAATAGCTAAGTCTTTGCATAAAAGAAAAGCCTCTTGTCTCATGGGTCAGCGATTTGGGTTCCATTTTTGACAGCTGTTCCGGAAGCTGACATGAACTCTCTCTTTCCATACCCACCAACAGCACCCACAACCCCAAGAATGTACTGGCTATCTGTGTTAACATTAGCACTCTTCTCTTATAGTGGGTGGGAATTCTAAGTTCACCCACTCTGGCCAAATTAAGAATAGAACTCCATGCAGTGTTGAAAATCTGATCAACAAAATTCCTCATCTGTTGGCTAAGGTAAAAAAAAAAATCATTCCCTGAATACAACATGAGGGTCTCGGAGACCAACTCCAGCAATGTCAGGGTAAGGAGGGGCTAGGAGGTGACAGCAATGATGATGCTGCTGGTGCTGATGACATGGCTGTGAGGTGGCCCCTCCGAGGAGGAGGGGGGAGGGCAGCTGGATGAAGATTTTGAGAGCAGAGGATGGCAATGCAAGGGAGCAGAGGTAGTAGGGTTTTGTGGGAGACCAGTGTGAACGTGGGTAAGTGTCAGATGCTCTCTGTGAGTAGAAAGCTGCAGGGACTATGTGGAAATTCAGTGAATGACTCACAGCTAAGTCAGCAATGCTGTGGGCTGAATTGGCAGGAGCATGTGAGCAAGACGGAATGCTCGACACACTGGATCTAAGGCACCCAGGAGGCCTTTGACTTCCCTTGTGTTTTTGAGCAAGAGCCTCTAAAATTGTCTTTCCTTTTTGCCTGTAAAGAGGGAAATGGATAATGAGTAACAACAGGCACGATCAAGGGTGGGAAAAGGGTGGAGAAGGAATGAAGCTTTCAAATGCAAAGATGGGATGGGAGTCCCAGCGTGTGGGATTCTGCCACTGCATATGAGAGAGAGACCGTAGCCAAAGAGGTTTGGGACCCAATCTCTGCTATAGTCACTATCACCATGAAAGTGTCTCTTGGTCTAGGAAGAAGGAAACCAATGATGTTTATTCTTTCATGAATTAAAGGTGTTAACTTAAGGAAAAAGTCCTCCTGTCAGGGGAGCTCCCTTGAGGGTTGCTTCATTGTATTTTGCTTCTAGAGAACCCTTCCACCCCTCGCGGGTGACAGATGGTGTAAGTAATGCGTGTTGACAAACAGTTTCCCTGTTCAGGTGTGGAGGGAAAAATGTCACCCATATCCCAAACAAGGACAGAGCTGCAGATGAAGACGAAATGTCTCAGGTCTGCATTTGGGGTCCCAGAGCAGTAAGCAGGGACCTCAGTAAGCCTCTGAGCTGTGGCAGCCCACGCATATCATCGCCTTTCCACGGGAAAGCCACAGGCGACATGAGAAGACGAGGAGGAAAAGTGCACTTGAAAAAAAGCAAAACATAACTTGATGACTGAATTGCACAACATTGGGTCCCTGGCGGGAGGTAGTAGAGAAGTGGGCCTGACTCTCGTTTACTGCTCACAGGACTTGGACTAGCTGATCTCCATTTGGCTTTTCTGCCCGGAAGATGAGAACATTGTAGAAACTAGAAGTGAGAGTCAATGTCCCTTGTCAAGGAGGCCTGGAATTGGAGTTTGAAGGTTTTGGAAAAACCTTGCTTTAGAGGATATAGGGGTGGGTGACTTAGTCATTTTCCTTACCACTCAGACAAAATACCCAATACCCACAACTGAAAAGAGGAGACATTTACGGGGGCTCAGGGTTTAGTGGACAGCTGACCAGCACCAAGGCAGAGAGCAAAGCAGAACAGAGGACAGTGGCTCACAGCATGTGGTCCAGAAGCAGAAATCCCCGGGAAGAGCCGGAGAGGGACAAACCCATCTAGTTCACACCCCACTGCGACCGCCTCTTCCCACCGGACCCATCTTGTAACAGCAAATCATTTGTATCTTGACTCAGTCACTTGCCCCCCTGAATGCAGGCGGCTTTTGGGGACATCTAGGTCTAAACCACAGCGTTTGATAATGCTGGGAGAGGCAAGAGAGGTCCTATTCCTTTTTTCAGCCTCCCAAAATGGTCTCTGTCAGCAGAGTACGCCACTCAGAGGGTCAGGCATTATTGTTAACACGGTTCACACTTGAGATTTAAAGGAAGATCAGATATTTCTGACACGAGCAAGAATTTGTTCATTTGTTTGCTTGTTTGTGTTGAAGACAGGGTTTCGCTGCACAGTTCAGGGCTGGACTTGCACTCATTTTGTCGTCCAGGGCGATCCTGAGCTTGCATCGATCCTCCTGCCTCAGCCTCCTGAGTGCTAGGATTGCAGGTGTGTGCTGCGACACCCAGATTTGAGCAAGAACATGTGGATGACCCAAAAGAGTCATAAAAGGTCAGAAACATAAAGCAGGGAGCCAGGTGTCTTGCAGTGAGATGTTAAGGGACACAGGTAAGGCTCGTGTACTCCTAGGAACAATGCCATAGATAAGAGATTATGGTAGGATGCGCTGCCTTGGGCCCTCCAGGAAGGGAGTGGGGTGCTCACGGGTGGGGATGATTTCCTCCCCGGCTCATCAGCGTGGACAGAGGAGCAGGATCTCACTGGCAGTCAAGGCAAACATGGATTTTTGGACTCTTCTCCTTTGTGTTTCAAGGCCAGGCGTTGAAGTTCAGAGTTCTTACAAGTATCTCTAATTCCCAGGCATTCTGGAGGGTGCAGATTGCCCTGGTTTCCTTCCCTGGGCTTAGTTATGTTTTACAAGCCATCAATTTGCACAGTGTTGTGGATTTGGCCTTTTCTGCAATGTTGTCTTCATGCTGTTATGCCAATATGCGTTTTGAGCGAGAGAGGGGAGCGCTCTGCCTGGTTAGAGCAGGGTTTTAGATGAGATCTTCAGTGTCTGCTCATAAGCCATTAACGAAACTAGTGACCTCTATGGTTTTCATGGTGCCTCCAAACCTTGGTGAAACTTAATTGCTGTTTTTAATAATTAACACATATTAATTGTACAAACGCATGGGTTTCGCCGTGACATTTCCATACCTACCCACCTTCTTCCCTGTGTTTGGCCTTCCTCTTGCTCCTCTCCCTCTGTGGTTCCCCCTTTTCCTACTTTTAATTGCCATGCTACAATGAAATGGTTTATCTGGTGCCCCTGAGAGCTGAAAAAGTTGATATAAATCAAGGAATCCAGAAGAACGCACCCAGAAGACCAGCATGAATCAGGCACTAAACCCTGCCCCATTCTTACTGTCTGGAAAGTCTAGCAATGGCACAGATATCTAAGGGAGCTCTCGTTCATTGGGGAGGCAGGTCACAGCCTTCGGTCCCACGGACACACAGGGTAAGACCTGGCGAGGGAGTCCCAAGGGTTGAGGGAGGCGGGGAGGGGGTGGGGCTGAAGGGAAAGGAGGAATCTACTGAGCCAGGAGGAAGAAGGGCTGGGGAAGCGCTAGCGTTCAGCCCAAAGAGGCCTCTGCGGGAGAGGAAAGGGTTGAGGTTTTGCAGGCAGTGAAAGAGGAAGTGGAGGAGAGGCTGGTGGCAGAGACAGTCCTTAAGGGACAGCACAGTTTGAGACAGATCAGACATGTTTCCCATTTTTCTTCCGCCTTAATGTAGGCAGCTGAGTTACATAGAAATATTACAGGCAGTCAGAGAGGGTGGGACTTTGGAAGAGCCGGTATAGAAGATGCCAACCCTGGAGAGGGCAGGTGTCTACCTCTGCTGCGGGCAGATCCACAGACAAAAGGCAAAACAAATCCAACCATGGCCAAGTATAAACATCAGGGATTGACATTCTAAATAGGTATGGGTCACCTAGAGGAAGCCACTCACCCAACCCCTTACCAGCAAGAACCCCATTCTGTATTCAGGCCCCCTTGGTACGTGACTTGCCTCCCTATTTGATCCCCATTTAATCAATTTTACCTAATTGCACTCATCATCTTATTGATTGACCTTAGTTCTTTCCCACTTCGTGCCCACCTGCCTTGCAAGTTCTCATTTTTCCCCTCCAGGGACCCACCTCACCACATTGGTTTTGTTCTATGAAAACCCCTGGCAGAGGCAGGTTCCTTGGCAACCCGCTTGGGGCCTCTTCTGTCTCTCTCTCTTCGGACAGAAGCTTTCTTTCTCTCCATAAATACATAAATACATAAATACATCTTTCTCTCCATAAATACATTTCTCCCTAAATACATTTGGGAACCTCCATTGTTCCCAAAATTCATTCTTCGATTTTAGAGAACACAAACTCACACCAGACATCTAGTAGTCTGGGAGTTTCTCTCCCACATACCACCCAGTGCAAGCAGAATCAGCTGTCCACTGACAAAAATGAAGACTCCAAGACATGGGTGTCCAAAGTCGTCCTGGGTGGAACCCTGCTATCATTGGAAGCAATTAACCCCCAGGTGTCACCAGTGGGAAACATTCTCAGAGGGGCTTTTTGAAGGGGGCTACATAGATTGAGAGGTTTAAACAGAAGCAGCCACAAAACAAGGCCAAATGCTCCCCTGGAGTCTGAGTCACATCCTCACGATGCTGCCATGGACAGGTGCCGGGCACAGGTTCAGCGTTCATAGGCTGCTTCCTATGGGATCTAGGGTTCCCAGGCAAGCAGGGGCACAGATCACAGAAGCAGGCTCTGTGCCTGGGTGCAGAAGCAGAACCAAAGTGGAACAGAACTATAATCAATCCATAAGTTTACAGGTACAGTCACTTAAGTAATACTGATCCAAAGGGAAGTTCCAGACTGGGTGGGACAAAACCAGGGTGAACCAATAAGATTACAAATAAATATCGATTAAATGGGATCAAATTTGGGAGCGAATCAGGGGCAAGTGCTTGTGGGACAGACAAAGACTTTCCTGGAAGGGGTGGGTTAGGGAGGTTGGGTCCCTCACCCCAAAATGACTGATCCCTACTTAGAAGATCAATCACTGCCACCCATCCCTGGGGGAAGTATGTGGGTGAGTATTTCCTCTTTTTCCTGAAGCCTGGGCTTCAGTGGATGCACCTCCAGCCTCAGTTGTCTTCTGCACTGACCTCCGGGGCCCTGCCAATTCTGACTGCCTATAATATTCCAGATAACTTAGCTGTCTGTGATAAACCTGTCAGTGACACAAAGGAGCCAGCCGGTAAGGAAACAGCTTTTCCTCAGGCTCTGGCTGTATGGGCAGTGCCCAGATCCACAGAGGACTGCAGCCTGGCAGGTGCTCAGGTCTGGACCTTTCCAGGGAGTAGGCAGGTGGCCAGTTGCAGGTGGGGTACACAGGTAAGATGCTTGCAATTGGGAGTGGACAGGGGGTTTGTCAGCCAGCTGAACAGAAGACACCCATCTCTGTGACCAGCTGCTCTGGGGGCCACACAGTTCAGCTATTCACTGAGGAAACAGGACAGTAATTTGGAGATCTGTGCCTGCTTGTCGCTGACAAACAAGGGTCATCCATGAATCTTATGGGCAGAAATCTCAAAAAGGAATGGGCAGCATTCAAGAATGGGTGTAGCTGTTAGTCAGGCCTAGCTAACAGATATCACAGACAGGGTGGCATCAACAAGTCACATCTTCCCTTAGGGCTCTGGAGCCTGACTTCCTAGAACAAGGTGTGGGCAGGGCCGAGGCCCCTCCCCTTAGGCCCCTCACCCGAGGCCCTTAGTTGACCATTTTCTTCCCTCTGTGCGAGTCTGTATTCTGAGCACCTCATATTCTAAGGACACCAGTTATATTTGATTGGGGCCCAGCCCAACGGCCTCACTTCAACTCAGTTACTTCTGTCCAGGCCCTAATTTCAAATTCAATCATGTTCTGAGGTACTCGGGGTAGGCTTTCAACATACGCATTGTGGAGGACACAGTCCAGTGGTGACAGAGGGTCTTTTCTAAGTCAGATGGGGAGAGATGGTCCTCTGGTGTAAGTCAGTTCCTGGGGTACTTACAGGTAGGACCATTCTGACATAAAATAGGATTGCTTTCCACACGTGGCCGGAAGGGCATCCCTCGCCTCCTCAGCAGCCCTCCCTGGCCATGGGGAAAGGACTTGTGAGGAAACCAAGAGAGGCTAAACAGAGCCATGGAAAAGGGAAGTGAAGAAAGTACCCTGGTAGGGAGGGGAGCCATGTGGCCTGAACCTCCCTGGCATGGGTAGTGGCAGGGGGGAATTGAAGCGGGTAGCATCGGGCAACAGAGCATCAGGAACCTGGCCAAGACCCCCAGCTGCTTGTATGGGGGAACACAGTGAAAGGATGAAATAAGTAACAGACACATTTAGCGCGAAGATGGGCAGGGAGGTCAGTGCCTCAGAATGGGCAGAGGCAAAGACACCCCAAGCCAGCTGCTATTTATCGAATATATACAGTGATGGGAGGAACTAGCAGAAGATTCAAGGTCTCCGGAAGACTCTCACTGGCAATGGATAGATAATCCTGGGGTGACTCCAGAGGGCCGAGAGGATCTTACACTAAAGAGGATCTTGTCCCGGAGTGTTTTTTTAACCTTAGTGGTTTTAGTTTAGTCTTGGTGGGAGAGGATAATCCATCCCTGAAGAGTTAATGGGAAATCTTGAAAGGGTGAAAATCAGTAATCCCAAACTCCTTTTACCCCTTAAGGAAGTATGTAAAATTAGCCATCCCGAATTTGTGGTCCCTGACAGCAGAAAGTTCCACTGGGAGCGGGAAGAGGTTTGAGCAGTGGCCAGAAGGCAGGGAAATGAAGCGATGGGTGGGTAGAAGATGTTTTTCCCTCAAGAGCTTCTGCCCTACAGATCCCTGTCATGTTCCTGGCCACCCTTCTCAGCTTTGGAGCCTTTTTAGAGTAAACATTTCCCTCTCTATTGCAGTTCACGAAGTGTGGAGTCTGAATTGTGCTCCAGTATTTTAGCCCTTGCTAAGAAAGTTCTGGAATCAGGGTGAGCAGAAGGCTTCTTCATCCTGAGATGGGCTGCCTACTCCTAGACTGTAACCTCAGGGCACAGGACCCTCCGGGCTTTGTCCCAGCGCCCACTGTGCCCGCGCCCTGATTCCTGGATTCCTCTGACCATCTTTAGAAACTGGTCATGGACAAATCCATCCAGATCTTGCTGCATCTAATTACATTTTCAACTTGTGCTCCCTCCAGGGACCCTGAAGTCATGATTCCCCCATTCTCACACGTCCTGCCCGGGGGAAGCTGCCTGGCCACCTGAGCTCCGGGGTCTGTGATGGCCATGTGAGTGTTGACAGGGAAAGGTGAGCGGGCTGCCTCTCAGTACCAGTACCGGTACCGCCTTTCTCAGCAGAGGCAGAAGCTGAAGAGAGAGAGGACCAAAAGGGATGAGGCCTTCCCCCAGCTGGCAGGGAGACCCACAGGGGAGCCTGCCGGTCCTGCCCACCGCGTCCTCATTAGCACATGCCCTGTGCCACCCCCAGCATGGCCTGAATGGATCCTGACACGTGGTGATGTGTCAGGAAGACAGAAAAGTGCCAAGGAGGGAGAGCAGGAGGAGAGAAAGCAAGAGAGTGAGGGGGAGGGGAGATGACAGGGAAGCCACCCAGTGTCCCCATTGCCAGAGTCCCTGCTGCCGCCCACGCAGGCCCAGGAAGGGAGGGAGGGAGGACGTGGAGGAGCAGGGGGAGGCACGCAAAGCAGAGGTTGGAAACTGCCACAGAGGAGAGAGAGGCCAGCCCAGCCCCGGCCCTGGTCCCAGCCCCAGCAGAGGCTGCATGTGTTTTCTCTTCAGGACGTGCTGTGAGGCATGCGAAAGTGAGCGGCCATGTGTCACAGCGCCCGGATTCAGCAGATGCCCTTCCAGCTCAGAGCGGGTATGGCTTTGCAGCAGCGGGCAGAGATGCTGCACTGCACTGGTCCTGCGGCCCCATTGGCTTCATGTCCTAAAACGCAGGCGAGCTAGGGGACTGGTGGTTTTCAGAGCCATTTGTGTGCTGTTACGCACCCGGCCTGTCTTCTCAAGGGTTTCTGTACTCCCAACTTTTTCAAGCCATAGTACAAGAAAGTCCAGGAAAAATAAATCCAGCTAGAACATCAGGTTTTGTTTATGCTAAAAATGACACTCTCAGACTTACGCCCCCTGCCCCCCCACCAAAACGTGGCATCATCTCTTAAATTCAAAACAAAATCAGCAGAGGCCACAGAAAGAGGGAGATGTGATATGCTGTTGACATCCACAGCTTTGGTTCCCCTTCCAGGAGTACATGTTGCTCTGCGCCCACTGAGAACCCAGGTCACCGGTACTCTGAAGCTGTCTCATGAAAGCATCTGTGAGGCTCATCCCCATCAAAGAACTGTTTCCATTAAGATTCAGATAATGCCACACACTCAGACAGCACCTATGACTACGAAACAGGGACCCAGAAGCACAGGGAAGATGCTCTGCTGTCGATCAAGCTGTTGCCTTGTGAGGTCTGCAGGATCCTGGCGTCCGTCTGCAGTGCAAGGCCAGGCTGTGTGGCAGCATGCACTTCAGTTTAGCTGCGGGAGAGGCCTGCACAGGAGGCAGTCAGCAAGCAACAGCACAGCAGCAAGGAAGCCTCATCTGCCTTCACCACCCTGCTGAGCCAGTGGAGAGCCAGGAGTCTGAGATGAAGCAGAGCTCCCGGAGAGATCTGGAGTGATCTGGAGAGATCTGGAGTGATCTGAAGTGATCTGGAGTGATCTGGAGAGATCTGAAGAGATCTGAAGCGATCTGGAGTGATCTGGAGAGATCTGGAGTGATCTGGAGAGATCTAGAGAGATCTAGAGTGATCCGAAGTGATCTGGAGTGATCTGGAGAGATGTGATCTACAGGGCCTTAACACAGATCTGGACTCTGAGCTTCATCTCATTAAGAGCACTGTCTGTAGAATAAACAGGAAAATTGTAAAAATTCATCCCTTACTTCCCCTAAGAAAGTAGCACTTTGCAGCTACAAAGGGCTGAATTTGTAGTTGTTTATGGACCAAACAAGCCTCGTACCTGGACCCTGTCCTCTCGGAGGACACCCAACTCCATGAGCACCTTGGGCTGCTGCTTCAGGCCTGGGACTGGTGTTGTGGTTATGGCCTTGCCTGAGACCCTAAGCCTGGTCAAGGATTTGTGTCCATAGCCAGAGGCCACTGGAGAGACCCAGCCAGCTCCCAGGAATGTGCAGGGCACTCGTCATCTTTTCCAGTCAGTTCTCTAGTTCTTGGCTGTATGTTACTATAATTTCTACCAATGAGCCAGTGCCTGGCATGTTCATGGAAGTAAGAGAAATCAGTCTTCCAAGGACGGTGTGAGAAACCAGGGTGTCTGCAATCAGGCTGCATCCATGGCTCAAGGGGCTGGGAGTTCCCAAGTGTCACTCAACCAATGACATCGGTACATCTGTGAGGGCCCAAGCTTTGGCTGTCACTCCATAATTGCTGAGAGACAGGGCTGGGGTCTGAGGCAGGAGCGGGAGCTGTCAGGCCTTTCCTCCAATCTCGTTGTCTAATGACTTTCCCCTTCTTTCCAGCTTTGCCCTTACCACATGCTGGTGACCAAATGGACGGCGCCAGCTCGAGCTCTGCTTCCTCATCGGCTGGGTTAATGAGCCCTAAACACATAAAGTGGACAAAAACAAGCCACAGTCTCCACATGAATCACAAACCAAGTCAATCGGGGATGGCCAGCAAGGACATGCATGGGTGTGGGGTTGGCTTCAGCGTAGGCCAAGGGCTTTTGGTCAGAAGAAACATGCAGACGGGGCTGCTTCTCCCTGTGAAGGGTGAGCAGCCTCAGAGTGATTCCAGAAGTCACGAGTTCAGGAAGGAAGTGAGGTCTGAAATTCCCCAGGAGCATGGGACACAGCAAAAGGAAACTTTTCCTAGGCAGTACCTGGACTTAGGCCTTGCAGAGAACTAAGATGGCACAATATTCCCAAAGCAGTGACACAAATAAATGCAGAAATACAGCATATGAAGCAGGAAGGAGAGAGGCAGCCAAGAAGGACCAGGGCCAGTAAAGAACAACTGTAAAACAACTGGTGATTTAACCCTGAAATGCACGCTGCTGCGTGCCTGTCATCCCAGCTACTTAGGAGGCACAGGTAAGAGGATTGTGAGTTCGAGACCAGTCTGGGCAATTTAGTGACTTAGCAAGACTCTGTGTTGAAACGAAATAAAACAAACCCAGGTCACTGGGCATTCCCTGGGTTTAATCTTCAGTACTACAACA
Organism: Hydrochoerus hydrochaeris; assembly: GCA_004027455.1. Taxonomy (NCBI): domain Eukaryota; kingdom Metazoa; phylum Chordata; class Mammalia; order Rodentia; family Hydrochaeridae; genus Hydrochoerus; species Hydrochoerus hydrochaeris. The sequence continues at coordinate 457,414 of PVLA01000549.1, forward strand.
AAACAGTGAAACAAAGAACAAAGCCTAGTTTGGATCTTAAACTCTTCTGTGCCATTCATTCGGTCACTCAGACTCTTGCAAGTTTCTGTAAACCTTTCTCTTGGAGACCAAGCTGGTCTGTGTATTTGGAAGTGGTGGCTTCCCCAGGCATGGTGGTACACGCATGTAATCTCAGCACTTGGGAGGCTGAGGCAGGTGGATTGTTATAAACTCGAGACCAGCCAGTGAGCGCAAGGCCAGCCTGAACTGCATAGTGAGAACCTGTCTCAAAAAGACAAAAAAAAAAAAAAAAAAGTACTGGCTTCTACTACTGCAAAATACATTTCACTGACTGATGAGAATAATTATTCAACAGGACTTTCAGAAAACTGTCCCAGATTCTCCTGTAGTTGGGTAACAAACCAAAACTCATTGCAAGATGCACCACTCTGACACCCATGCTGCGAAGGCCTCACCCAGAGCTGGTTGAGTATCTTGCTGTGCTCAGCATTTCCTTTGTCTTTTGGTCCAGACTTCAGGTTCTGACAAGCGCATACATTTTCTCCAAATTTTCATGAAATACAAAAGAAACTTTTGTGCAGAGGAACTTTGTTGGGGTGGGGTGGGGTTGTCGTTTGTTGCCCGTGGCCTGTGCTCTGTCCTTGACGTGCCTCTCCTCAGCTGTGCTAGACAAAGGACTGGAACACCTGCTGCAAATCACGTGCCAAGAGGAGGGGAGGATGGCACTGGGGCTACCCTGGGGCTCGGCTTGGGGACCTCAGTGTCAGCACCTGTCCTGCTACCATCTGGCTCATGGTGACTCATTTTCACTGCTGTGAAAGGAAGAGAAGGAGAGGAAGGAGCGGCAGCAGGAGGAGAGGAAGGCAGAGCGGGAGGAGGCGGAGGGAGAGAGGGAAGAAGGAGAGAAGAAAGGAAGGAAGGAAAGAAGGGAGGGCAGGTGTGCTAGCCCGCTGTGACTGAGAAACACCCCGAGAAAACTGGCTTGTAAAGAGAAAAGGTTTATTTTGGCTCATAGCTTTGGATGTTTCAGTCCATGGTTGGTAGACCCCACTACTCTGGGACCATAATGAACTATCACTGAGGGCTGGGCGTACATGGTGGACCAAGATGCTCACCCCATGGTGGCCAGGAAGCAAAAAAAAAAAAACCCCAGAAAGTGGCATCCCACAATCCCCTTAGGAAGCTCTTTCCCAGATGGCCTCCTCCCACTAGGCCTTGCCTTTGAAAAGTTTCACTGCACCCCAGCAGCACCAGCCACTGGGGACCACGCCTTTCCACATAGGCTTTTGGGGATACTTACCCAAACCATGGCATCGGGAGAGCTTGGCCTAAGCTGGGGTTTCTCAGCGTGTGCCCTTGTCAGTCTTAGGACTGATGATTCTTTGAGACAGAGTCTACCCTGGGCATTGTGACTCTGAGTAACATCTTCAGCCTTTACTGTAATTAGTCCCCCCGCCCTGCTCCAGTTGTCACAATGAAAATGCCAGCAGAGATTGCCCCATGTCTCCTGGGCATGAGAGACTGCGTAGACTTGAACTGTCCAGTCTGGAAGCCGTGAGTGGTCACTGAGTATGCGGCCATCCAAACTGAGATTCTCTAGGTATAAAATGTGCCCTGTGTGTCAAACATTTAAAAGAAAAAAGAATCATAAAGTATTTAAATTACTTCATGGACATTTTTATATTACTATTTTATACATTTTGCACTTTATATCACTACATGTTGCAGCGACACCCATTTTAATGTTAGATGAAATGAAATATTATATGAATTCACTTCACCTCTGCCTTTGTTTAACTTTTTATCATGTGGCTACTGAAGAGAATGAAATAATGCAGATGACGCCCATCGTGTCCGCTTTAGGTTTCCATTGGCCGGCATGGGGCTGGTCCTTCCCGCTCAGATAACTCAAATTTCCTGCAAGAGTGGAGGAACTGTTTTTCCAGCCCTTTGCGCTGACTGCCGAAGCATAACAGCATGTAGACACCGAATCCTGTCAGAGGATTGTCAGAGTTCCCCCAGGAGAGCCCCGGAGTCTCTTTCCCCTCTTTGATAAGCTAAGCAACTGCTGCATGTCAGCATTTAGAGGCGACGCCCTGCCCATCCCACAAAGGAAGCAGCCCCAACTGTCAACATCCTGCTCTGGTGCTGATGGATACCGAGGCCGGACACAGCCCGCACGGGAGCCAGGGAAGCCGACCTCGCCGTGCAGTTTCCGCTCTACCCCTGGAGCCAGGAGCACTGGCTCCCCGTCACACTGGGTGTGTCCCAACTGCTCCATGCTTTTCACAAATGTGACCTTCATGCTCACAACAGTCATGATAACTGTGTGTCGAGGATCTCTGTTCTATACCCAGCCACCAGGAGTTTTGCCTCAGAAACTCGGGCTAATGATAAGTGATCCCAAATGCCATTGGAGACCTTAGGAAACTGGATCTCAGCCCTTTGTGCCATTATAAGGTCTTGTCCCAGCTTCTGCTTTTGAAATTTCCAGGTTTTGAAATTTCCAGAATCATAAGCAAAAAATAATATTCTGGTCATCTCTGCTATGTCACTGTCAGGGGCTACAGCTACCTTAAAGAGGTTAGTATGCTAGGAGCCACCAAGAGACCACCCTTCTCCAGGGTCTGGCCACCTCCTGGGATTGCTAGGCTCCCCTTGAAATGTCCAACAATTGTAGTTTACATAAGTGGCCCCACACTTGGTCCCAAGCTTGTGGCATGTTACACGGGGGAGGGGGTAGAGTTTTAGGAGGTAGAGCCCAGTGGGAGGAATTTATGTCATCATAGGGACATACTGAAGGGGGTATCAGGACTCAGGCTCCTTCCTGTGTCTCCTTTGCTTCCCAGCCACCAAAAAGTGAGCAGCTTCCTCCACCATAAACTCCCTGCCATGATGTGCTCCCTCATCACAGCTCCAAAGTCAAGGGAGCCAAATAGCCATGGACTGAAGTCCCGAAACCATGAGCCGAATGAAACTTTCCTCTCAGGTTAGGACAATAGACAGCCATTAGACTCAACGGCTATCCACCACGTTTTTGTCACAGGATAGCAACCTCTCAGCCTCTGCTAGGCAGCGTGTTCCCCTCACTGGAAACAAAACTGAACCAAAGCACCAGCCTCATCAGCCTCTTCCAGACCCATACTTCATCCTGGGAGGAATCCATCATGGTCTTCAGGTGACTTTAAACTTTCCAAACAAAAACCCACCAGAGTGGCTTTGGAATTGGTTGAAATCTGGTCTCAGCCCTATACCAGAAACCTCCCAGAGACATGGATAGCTCTCCTTGAAAAGACAGCAGAGAAAATGTAGTTTAAGATCTTTATATAATGTGGTCACCAGCAGGAAAACTGAGGCCCAGTGGTGGCAAATGTGCTCAGTGTCACATTTCTGGTAAGAGTCAGAGGAGGGACCCCAGGCCCCAGCTAAGTAAATCAAAGGCTGCTCCTGTTATTCCAGGCTCGGCCCTGAGGCCCCAGAGAGCAGGGAGAGGGTTCTGCCCTCCCTGCCTCCTCATAGGCTGAGGGCATCAGGAGAGACAGTGAGGTGGCCAGGCCCTCCTTTCTATGCCTGGACTCTCCTTCTGCTGAAGAAATGCTGGCTATTATGTGGTCACCACCCACCAACAGCCCAAGTTAGGCACACTTTCCATCCTTCCCGGAACACTTCTGCGAGACCTATTAGAGGTGGAGGTTGACACATGGCTAAACCAGGTCCTCTGACTTGCGTGATGTTTCTGTTTCTCAGTAACCTGCAGACATGGCAGTGTTTCTTTCTTGCTTTCTTTCTTTTTTTTTTTATGTGTTCCATATCGTCCATTGGTGCTTAAGGGTTCTGCAACTACCTGACTCACATTTGTTTTGTTTTCACTTGAGTAGTTGTGGATGGAGGGGCTGACTAGAATTGCCAGTTTAGAGGAGGTGGGGAAATTCAAGGTTATCTTATCGGATAGAGTGTTTGCCAGTCACAAAATTGAATGGCTGATCAAAGTACTCTGTCATAAAATTATAGGAGTTTTAACTGGGAGTGATGGTGCACATCTGTAATCCCAGCGCTCAGGAGGCTAAGGCAGGATGATCACTGTGAATTTGAGTTCTAGGCCAGCCTGGGCTCCAAAGTGAGTTCAAGACCAGCCCGAACTTCATAAGGAGAATGTGTCTTAAAAAAGACAAAAAAAAAAAAAATTAACTTGGGTTTGCCTTTGCCTCTGATAGCTTCTGGTGCCCCCAAGTTGATAAAGCAAATTTAAACATTTTGGCACATGGGCAAGAACAACTACTCCTCCAAAAGTTGGATCTTTTTTTAAAAACTTTCTCCTAGAAGTCCCCCGGGGCAGCTCAGCACAATCCACGCTTCCTGCGGCAGTTTGAGGAAGAAAGGACTGAGGGCTTGTGGAGGTCCCCGGGTGCAGCGCGGTGGGAGTCAGGGAAGTCACAGGTGCGCGCTCACCTGAGCCAGCCGGCAGCTTACTCATTAATCAGGCGCTTACCCCGCCGCTCCAGACCCCCTCTCGGCCTGGCAGACTGGTGGCTTTGGAAGGCTTCCCAGATGGGGCCCATGTCTCCCCTGTCCCACTGGTAGCCAACACTTCTCTGCGGGTTTTTGCTCCATCAGCCTGGTGCCGTCAGAGTCTCGTCCTGGCTGGATTTTCCGTGCAGGTTGGCACCTTGAGGTTTGTCTTCCACTTTCCCTGACTGCTCTTCATGTGACGCAGTTTATGAGTTGAGCTGGCTTCTCCACCTGAGATCCCAGGGCTTCTTGCCCTCCACCTCTTCATCTTTCTTCCAAAGATTTTATCTCTGCTTTGATCCTAAGTTGCTTCCCTCACCTGACCACAAGCTCCAAACCAGTGCAGAACTCACAGAAGCCAGTTTCATTGCTAACCTGTCCTGTTCATCCAGCCTTTTAAAACATAGTGTAGGGCTGGAAGCGTAGCTTCTGATGACACGGTGCTTACCTAGCATGCGTTAGTCTCTGGGTTCCAACCCCAGCATGCACACACACAGGGACACACATGCACACTTGTACACACACACACACACACATATATATAAAAAAAATAACCATATTGACTTCTTGCAATACACCGAGCACTAAATACATATCACCTAATGCTCTCATCTTCATTTTACCAGGGAGGAAACCCTGGCTCACAGTAGTAACGTGCCTGTGAGCCCATAGAAGTAGCAAAGTCCAGACACAAGGCTTGCCCGGATTTAGTGAGCTCCCTACCCTTCCAGATGGCTATGGAGCCTTGGGGACACCCTGCTGCAATGAAGTCCTTGATGAGTGACACCCTTCCAGGGCGCTGTGCCATCTGGATCTCTCTGGCCTCCTCTAATCACAGCTGCGAGAACCTTAGGAACCATGGCATCGTGAAGTGTGAGGGGTGAAACCAGCTCAGGGCTGGGCATGTGGGTCAGAGACGGAGCACTTGCCTAGCACGCATGCATGCACGCACGCACGCGGTCCTGGGTTTCAAACCCGGTAATGTACAAAATCGTAGTGAAAATAAAGGAATCTCTAGACTCCCTCTGGTTACAACCTTTTGTTTTAAACATCACACACAAGCCAGGGCCCTCTTTTATTTATTTACCCAAATAAAACCAGGGAGCAGATGTCTGTGACTCGGCACGCCCCAGCTCTGGGGAACATTTGTGTTTCCAGGACTGGAACACCAGGGTGGAGCAAAGGGGCTCAGGCGGAAGGATATGGAAGAACGCTTCGCAAGACGACACCGGCCATCTTTCAGCAGTTGTGAAACACCCAAATGTTAAGGTAGAAAATACAGGTATTATTCCAGACCCATCTCTGTCTCCTCGAGAAAGCCAAGATTAAGAATCTGCTTCTCCCTGGAGCTACTGTACAGCTCACGAGCAGGATCCAGGGCCCTGTGAAGCGTGGACTGGCTTGCACAAGAGCTCCTATTACTGTTCGTTTGTGACAGGGTCTCAGTACATAGTTCAGGCTGATCTCGAACTCAAGGCAATCCTCCCGCCTCAGCCTCCTGAGAGCTTGTACTACGGGGGTGTATTGCAATGCCTGGCACCTAATACTTTAGAAATCTGCCCTATAAACTACTTTGAGGCTAAATAACCAATGTCATGCAACCAAGGATAAGTTCAGGCCAAATCTGTCCAAAAAGAAGAAACTTTTATTTTTTTTTAAAGAAACTTTTTTTTCCCACAACTTGTTCAGAATAATAGGAAAGGGGGACCACTTGATTCTTTAAAGATGAGTGGGGCACGGAGCGACAGAAAGACTCATTTCCCAGTGACAGGCTTTTAAAACTGAAGATCCAAATAATACCATGGGGGGCGGGACTTTTCCACTTATGCAAGGAAAAAAAGGTTTGCTTGGCAAATGAGGCTCATTTGCTCAAATTCCCTTCTGCACTTCCGGTGGGGCTGGCCCTCCACACGGTAGAGCAATTTTCCTTTGGGAATCGCCTCCCAGGCCGCTGTGTCCGCCGAGCGCCCATGGCAGAAAAGCTGAAGAAGGCCCGCCATGCACCGTTACCCTGAGTCCGGTCCTCAGAAGCCTGGTTAAGTGCTGGGCTGTTTCCTGCCAGCGGATCTGAGTTTGGGGGAGGGACCCGCGGCCTCTTCCGCATCTTTCCAGCACTTCCGGGCGCAGGCTCCCCGCTACCCAAACAGAAGCCCATCCTGAGCCTTGGCCACCCACCACCTGTGAACTTCGCTCCTCGCCAGGGTGCTGGCCCCCACCCCCAAGCAGAACTGGACGTGTCCAGCCTCTGTCTGCAGGTTCCTCAAACATTAACCCGGCAGATGTTTTTGCAAGAGCTTGGTGTTTGGCTTTTGAGGTGGTTTTCCAGGATCCAAGGGAAAAGTCTGAGGGTGGATCCCCAGAGTCAGGCCACCCCCACGGTCCTTTGTCCCCCGGGGGCAGGAAAAGGAAGCCCCTTGTGTGCAAATGCTGACAGCCACCAGCCTCTGCAAAGAAAGGAACGGGCCCTGAGACCACGAAACCTCCTCCTCCTGGTGCAGTTTGGGAAGGGTTTTTCCTTTCACTCAGCCTCCCTAGAACTGCCTGGCTTGGGGCATCTTTTCTCTACGAGGAGAAACGGCTGCTTCTTTGAGCAGCTGTAGGGAAAGGCTCGCTAGCCATGGAGGAAGGAAACCTGGCCGCTGCCGCAGACCCACCCAGCAGGAAGCGCCGGAGCCCGTGCCAGGAGCGCATGGGAACGAGCGAAGCGGCCACGAGAGGGCAGCACGCACCTGTCGCATAGAGCGTGCTCCCGGCTGCCCCTCCAATGACAGGGTGTCTCTAACTGCAAAGGCACTGGGTCTCCAGCGTCCGCAGAAAAACAAGCTGGAGACCCAGTGAGGTGGAGAGGGGGGCGCCTCCGGTGGAAATGCTGCTCTCAGGAAGGCCAGGCTTGCAGCGCGCTACACACACACACACACACACACACACACCCGCCCTGAGAGCCCGAGCTCTGGCCGGGACCTCGGAAAGCTCCGAGGAAGGGCCCAGGGAGCGAGGCGGGGAGCCCAGGCGCCGCGCCCCGGGCGCCCTGCGCTCCTGGCCTCTTGGAACGCGACGATGAAGGCGGGTGCTGGTGCTGCTCGCGGCTGGAGCACGGCTGGGCTTTACAAGGAAGGACGAAATCCGACGCCGGCAATCAGGATAGATCGTCGGTGCCGCCTTTGAGGTGACCCAGTTCTGAGTCCAGTGCTTGGCTCAGGACGCTTGCTCCTTCGCTCTAGTGTAGGTAGGAAGGAGGCTTCCCTGCCTGCCTGGGCAGCCCCAGGCTCTCAGGGCCCTGGGGCTACGGGGATTGGCCTCCTCCAGCCCTCTGACCCAGGCATCTCTGGGATGCGCCACGGTTCCTCCTCCAGGAACGAGCTCCGGGCACTGAATGGGGCCTGGGGCTCCGGATGCACCCGCCTCAGGGTGGGCCACCCACGCGGGGAGCGGGGACCTGCGCAGTCTCCATCTCTGTTCACTTCTCTCCAGCTCCTTGTGGAAAGCCTGGATTCACGGCCCCTTCTGATTAGGAAACCTTCGTGTGGCAGGCTCTGCCTCCCAAAGGCCTGGCCCATGAAAGTGTCAAGCTGAAGGTGACCGGTAACCAAACCCCAGCACCAAGGACTGGGCGTAAACTTCCAAACCCAGGATTAGAGCCTGGTGGGATTCTCACCTCTCCCTTCCTCTCTGCATTTCATACCCTCTGCCCTTGAGAGGCCGTCCCAACACCCTCCCACCCTGACCCACACACAGGGCAGGGGAGCTTCAGACCTCCTTAGTCTCTGCACAGCCCTGCTGTTCAGACTGTCACCATGCTTGATCTTTCTTTATGAGGTCGTTATTACTATGATTATTATTATTATTTTGGTCTTTTTGAGATAGGGGCTCACTATGTTGGTCTTGAGCTCACTTTGTAGTCCAGGCTGGTCTCCAACTTGCAGCTATCCTCCTGCCTCAGCTTCCCGGGTGCTGGGATTCCAGGCGTGCAATACCACATCCGGCTAAGAGGTCATTGTCGGTTGAGCATCAGTCACAAACATTCCATCCTCAACCTCCCATCCCCACTGCAGCACTCTGGGGCTCCCGAGGGCACCCAGCGCTGCGCCTTTCCTCCTCAGCATCTGACCCTGGGATTCTTTCTCCTTCCACATTCAACTCTGTTTTTCGGTGGAAAAGGAATTAGGCGGCCTGTAAATTGGGGGCAAGGTAAGTATGGACATGGCACTCACGAGCAGCGGGGCTGGGAGGGGATGGGGGCTTCACCTCCCGGTGCGTTTCTGACTCCCACCTGCGTCGTGGAGCTGTGCAGACTGAACTCCCCAAGGACAGCAGTAAAGCTGGAGGAAACGCACATGGATCAAATTTTCCCATTTTAATTGTCAAATGCTGAGAAGCAATGTTGGCGACGGATAAGGGAACTCCTGAAGGACTGAATCATCCCAATCCTCTTGGTGTCTGAAACAAACCCACTGTCTCCTGTGATTCAAAAATCAAGTTAACACAATTGACACAAAATTCTCCTGATAAATGACAAATAAAACTTTTAAGTGGGTCAAAAATTATGTTACATGAATATTTGTAGGGGTTTTTTTTGTTGTTTTTTTTTTTTTTTTTTTGGAAGACTAATTCCACCTTGGTTGAGAAGTCAGTTTTGCTATTTTGCTTCCGGACCCCTCTTCTCTGTCTCACTGCTGTATGATTCCAATACACAGACTGCAGACATCACCTGCCTCTGTCCTGGCCATAGAAGAAGCAGCCATTCAGCTGCACCCCACACCTCAATGTCCACGTTAAGCATGCACTGCACAGTGTCTTGACCTGGTAGATCTTTCGTCTCATTCATCCAAAAGGACTGACTTTTCACTGCTGTTATTTTGGACACATTCTCCACTTCCCGGAGACCATTTCCCTCACCTCTAAGATGATAGCAGAACCAAAGTACCTACTTCCTAGTGCTATTGTAGGGATTACATAAGGCAGTGCCGATGAGGCATGAGTACCATGTCCCCAGCCATTAGTAGGTGCCCAGTTAATGTTAGTTATGACCGCTGCTTCCTGCTAGTGTGGACCTGAAGAGGTTACGTAGGCATCTTGTTCAACCACGTATCCAACACTTGAATCTCTTCAAACATTCTACCAAGCGCTCAAACTCTTCCGACAAGAGGGACCCCAATTCCATCTTTGGCCAACTGTTCCTGCAGCAAAGTGCATCCTTGTGTAGAAATGAAGTCCAGCTCCAGAAACTTGGTCCTCTTCCTTGGAGCCAGGGTTCTGCCTTCTTCGAAACTGGTGTACAGTTACCACTTCCTTTTTTACACCTCCCCGGTCATCCCATTTCTAACCCATGCAGGTTGCTCTTGACAAATGACAAATGTGGACGGCGGCTGTCTCCCTGTTGAGTGTGGTGTCTGATTGGGCCAACTGATTCCAGACCTCATGTTTCTCTAGTCAGCCCAACCTCAAACAAGCTGGGCAACAGGGGTGTCCAGACAGTTGGCGGCTCCTTTTCCCCTACTTTCAGTTAGACCCTTTTTGAGTCTTTCTCACCGCAGCTCCAAAGGCCCATCCTGGACTTGTGCAATTCATTTTTTCTGCCTGAGTGAAGAAAGTGGCATATTTCCTTATTAAACTCAGCCCATTTCCTTGTCTTCCAAGCTGTTTTTGGATCTTGCTTCTGGCACTCATCCAAATGTGTGCTAGTGTCTCAACGATTAACCAACAGATCTGGTAAAAGGTGACCTTTATGACTTTGTATGGGTGACATATGATGAAAGTATTGGACAAGACAAAACCAGGGAGCCCTCCCTCCTGGGGGGCCCAGCTCTGGTAAGTCAGGCCCCCCTCCGCACTCCATCAGCTTCCTCCCCAGGCTGCCACAGCCCGCGGCCCACAGCCTCTGAAGACTCTTCCACCTGGTCTAGGCCTTGCAGTCCGTGGCCAGGAGGAAGTGGATGCCTTCAGGGAAGGAGAGGGAAATACCTGTGGGGGTGGGAGGCTGGAACGGAAAGGTAGAGGAACAGTAGCAACAACAAAAAATGTTACAAAAACGAGCAAAACTGGGACAACAGGAAGGACAAAACACAGCATAAACAATTGAATAAATGAAAAAGAGAGGTGAGAGCAAACGTTAGAGGAAGTAGATAGGGATTTTGGTAAGCACATTTTAAATGGATGGAAAAAAAATGTATAACAATGACAGCAAGGAGAAATCAAAAGCCAGGGTGAGCCATCGTGACAACAGGGGACAGTAAAAGACCATCAGATTGAGAGGTCCCCCGCAGGCTACCCCCACGGCTCAGCAGTTTGCAGTTCTTGGGTTTCATGCATGTCACCAGAACAAGAGACAGTGACCTCACTCAGACAGAGGGAAGAGCTTCCCAACCCAAACAAATTTTGATTCTAAAAACGTTCACTCACAGAAGGATGTTTTCACTTCCTGAAAACCCTTAGGCCTAGGAAATATATACCCCAGGGTTTGTTGAGTACACCTGCCTTCCACAGGCCAGCTGGATCTAAAATAAGCCTTGAAAACAAACCATGATCCTGCTACATTTTGGAGCTCAAGGCTTTAACTCAGCAGAAGGCTACCATTGCTTCTTGTCAAAGCTCTCTTAATATTTGGGGAATGCAAAGATGTCCAGGAAATGGACAGCAGGCTCCTAGAAGCACAGCTCTGTGTATTCTAAGAAGCAGCTGCTCTGGTTGGAATGTGTACCCCAAAAGTCTGTGTGTTCAGAGGTATTTGGAGGTAGGGCCTTTGGGAAGTAGCCAGGATTAGAAAAGGTCACGAAGGTGGGACCCAGCAGCATTAATAGCTTTATAGTGGAATACAGACCCCCAGCCAGCATGCATGCTCTGCTGCGCTGTGATACAGTAGGAAGCATCTCACAGATGTTAGCACTCTGACGGTGTACTTCTCAGCCTCCAAAGCGGTGAGCTACATCCACTCTAGTCTTTATCAGCCACCTACCTTGTGTATTAGTGAGCAAAATCCAGCTGCTATGGTTTGTGTCTGGCTGTCCTCCCAAAGCTTCATACAGGCCTTTCAAAGGTGGCTGAATCTAGCATTTGTGATTGGTTCATTGTCTAGTGCTGGGAATGGCAGAGTGAGTTCTATGCCAATCTGCATACAATATAAGGGAGAGAAAAAGCCTTTTGCCCCTTTTGCATTGTTCCCTCTTGTCATTTGCGGCTACCATGAATGATTGCCTTTAGCCATGCCATCTTGCCTTGGAGCCAGCTGAGTATTGACTGAAACCTCTGCAAACTGTAAGCTAAATAAACATTTCCTTCTTTCATTTTGGGCATTGGGTATTTTGTCCCAAAAACAAGAGAAAAGTAACCAAGACACCAACTAAGACAGACACAGGTCCTGATCATCAGGAGAAAGCCGTAGTCAAGCTCTACATCCCTGAAGATGTAATTCAGTCAATATCTCTGGACTTCTTTTTTTTAAGCTTTTTTTTTTTTTCTTTTGTACTGAGAATCAAACTCAGGGCCTCATGCTTGCCAGACAAGCACTGTGCCCCTGGGCTACATCCCCAGGTGAAGACTTCTTAATATGTAACACTTTTTAAAAAGCACTTACAGTATGATTCACTTTAGTTGAATTTATTTCAGGAAATATCCTAACAGATGCACCAAGGCACATCATCATAAAATGTTACAACACAAGGGACGAATTGAGAAATCCAGAACTTCCAAAGAAGAGAGAAACTAAATCCCATACAGAACAAGAATGAGCATAAAATGGATTTCAACAACAGCATTGGATACTAGAAGAAAATAATCAATGGCTTCAAAGTTTTAAATGAATTGAGTTAAGGGCCTGGGAGTGCAGCTCAGTGGTGGACTACCTGCCTAGCTCACACAGGGTCCTGGGTTCGAGCCCCAGCACTGCCAAACAGACATATAAAACAATAACCTTAGATTGTACCCTCAACAAAACTATTGACTAAGAATGAAGGTAGATAAAAGAATTTTTAGATATACAAGGATTATGAAAATATCTTCCCTATACCTTTTCCTAGAAGCTAATAGTTGATGGGTTTCAGGAAAAAAAAGAAAAGAAAAAGAAGGACATGACATCTGGGAACCAAAGAGTTGGGTCAACAAGATAGAACAGATGACAGCTCTGTGGCAAGCCTGAGAATAAAATACCCATGAGGTGGGAGGATCTGGGGGAAATGATTAGACTCGACAGAGTAGATGGTGGAGCAAATCTCATGACAAAGTGAGAACTGAAAGAAGAATTCAGCCTCTACTTGAAAGGCTGAAGCAGAAGGCCAGGCAGCATGGCAAGGCTCCAACTCTTTAAAGAAAGGACTGGAGATGTAGCTCAGTGGTAGAGCACTTGCCTTGCATGTGCAAGGCTCTGGGTTCAGTCTTAGTATTGGGGGGGGTAGAAAATAAAAACACTATAGGTCAGTGGAACTGAGTGGAGAGCCAAGAATTAGACCCACACAGTTGTAATCAGTAAGCTTTGACAAAGAAAAAGAAAAGGCTTATTTTTATATTTTTGAGACAGGGTATCACTCTGTTGACCAAGGGTGGCCTTGAACTTGCAGTCTTCCTGCTCAGCTTCCCAAGTAGCTGGCATGATGGACAGTGGCCAGCACACCCAGCAAGGATAGTGTTTCAACAAACAGTGCTGGAACAACCAGACATCCAAATGCAAAAAACAAAACAAAACAAAAAAATCAACCTAGACACAGACCTTACGAACCTTCACAAAAACTAACTCTAAATGAGTCATATAAAACTATTAAACTCTGAACAGATAACTCAGGAAAGCAAGCTAGATCAGTGGTAGCAAACCTACACCATGCATGTCACTGTGTTTTTCTTTTAAGACAAAAGATATTACTATAGAGTTATTTTTTCTAAACTAAAACCTCAGTAATTGGGTTGAACTGCAGTGTTGGCACTTTGGTCAATAAGTGGGTTTGGGTTTATAGTTTGGCACTAGGTCTCTAAAAGTTTTGTCATCATCAGTCTAGGTGATCTTAGGTAGTGCCGACGTCTTAGACATAACACCAAAGCCACTACGAAGAAATAACAGAAAAGATGACATCATGATTTTTTTTTTTTTAGACAGGGTTTCACTGTGCAGTTCAGGCTGACCTTGAGCAAATTTGCAATCATCCACCTACCTCAGCCTCCTGAGGGCTGGGATTATAAGTATGACCCACCAAGCCCGGTTTAGATGACATCATAAATTAAGACTTTCTCTGCCAAAGGCACTGTCACAAGAATGAGAAGACAAGCTACAGATTGAAAGAAAACATTTGCAGAAGATATATCTCGTAAAAGACAGTTACCCAAAATATACAAAGAAATCTTTCAATTCAAGAATAAGAAAACAAACAACCCAATTAAACACGGGCAAAAACCAGAACAGACATCTCACCAAAGGAGGTAGATTGTGACATACATGCATATGAGAAGATACCTAGCATCATTTGTAATTTGGTAATTGCAGATTAAAAGACGAGACCACTGTCCACCTGCTAGAATGACTCAAATGCAAAATACAGGACACAGGGCCTTGGGAATGCCCACTCTCTGTTGGTGGGAACTCAGGACTATATGGATCCTTTTACAGATGGTGTGGCAGTTTCATAGTTTTATGGTATGACCCAGCAGTCAATCTTCTTGGTATTTACTCAAATGGGTTCAAAAGGGATGGCCACACAAATATTTATACAGTGTTTATCCGTAATTGCCAAACTCTTAAGCTATGAAGTTGTCTTTTGGTAGGTGGATGGGTAGATAAACTGTGGTACATCCAGGTTGTTGGAATATTACTCAGCATGAAAAAGGTTTGGGCTGTCACACTCTTGCAGGAACCTGAAATGCATATGGCTTAATCAAAGAGACAATGTGTAAGGGCTCTGTCCTGTGTGATCCCACCGATAGGACATTCTGAGAAAGGGCAAGCTGTGGGGACAGCCAAGGGTTACAGGAGGGAAGGATAATGGGGAGGCAGTGAAACCTGTTCTGTTTCATACTATAATCATGGATGTGCAATCGTCATCCCTTTGCTCAAACCACATAATGTGCAACCCCAAGAGGAGCTTTGACATAAGCTCTGGACTTCGGGAGACAGTGAAGTACCAGTGTGGGTTCACTGGTTGTAGTAAATGAACCCCTCTGGGCAGGATGTTGGTGGTGAGGGAGTCTGGGGGCTTTGTGGGAACAGTCTGCGCTTTCTGTTCCATTTTGATGAGACCCTGAAAGGGCTCTAAAAATACAGCCTATTAAGAAAAACTGCTCGCTCTCAGTCTGGTCTATCACCTTAGTCCATTCCTCCCCTTCCCAGTGCCAACCAGTGCTGCCCGCGTTCTCTCCCAGCTCTTTCTCAGTGTGTGACTTACTGAAGATGCTTCTCTCAGGATAAGAATGGGGTGAAATCCATACATTCTTCTGCAAAGATCATTGGAGTGGGTGGGAGAGCAAGAAACAAATGGATGGCTGCAGGCCAGGGCGCTCCGCTTGGCTCCTTTGACCCTACTTTATTGTCTCACCTGTTGTGATCTTGGTCCCCTCCCATAATTCCCCCACACCCTCTTCTGTCCACCATCTTTTATGTGCAGGTAGCATATACAGGGTGGATACGCTGGACAGGGGATCATCCGTGTCCCAGGTGGGATGGTGTTAAACCACGTAAGGTTTGATCATGCTATGCAGAGTGATGTGCAAGGTGACATGTTCTGGACCGTCTGCTGCAGGGCACCAGGCACACAGTGATAGACAGACTTCTCCCCACTGCTGCTCGGTCCTCCCAACAGCTCAGCCGCGGGTTTCTTCATCAAGTCCTGTCACACTTCTGTGCTCCCTCACAATAGGCGGCCTTGCTTCTCACGAAGTAGGAAAGCAGAGCTGGTCAGGGTGCCTGAACTCCCTGCCATGCACGCCCTGGCCCTGCCTCCTGCCCCCTGGTACTTTGTGCTGACCACACTGTGTCCTCCTCCTCCTGGCCTCTCCTTCCTATTTTCTCATCTACTTCTCCACATTTCTCTTCATTTCATCACCATGATTCTCTCCATTTAAAAGCAAAACTATTACAAAGACAATAAAAGTACAATTGTCCCCCTTCTCAATAGAAGTATGTTCCAAGAGCCACAGGGAATACTGGAAACCCGAGTATTAAATCCTACACACTCTATATTCCTATACACACACTGTGATAAAGCTTTATTTATCAATTAGTTCAGCAAGAGAGTAATGACTGATAATAAAGCAGAGTTATTACAATATAATGTAATAAACACCAGTATCACTACTCTTGCACTTTGGAGCTATTAAGTAAAATAAAGGTTATTTGAACACAAGCAGTGTAATATTTCAACAGTCAGTCTGATAACCAGACCATCATACTAAGTGGCTACTACACAGGTAGCCTGTATCACGTGGCTACGCTGGACCAGGGAATCATTCATGACCCAGGTGAGATGGTGTTAGACTGTGTGAGATTTCATCATGCTATGCAGAAGGATGTGCAGTTTAAAACTTGTGAGTTGCTTATTTCTGGAATGTTCTGTTTAATAATTTGGGGCCATAGTTGAATACTGGTAACTGAAATAGCAAGAAGCAAAACCTTGAATAAGAAGGAAATAGTGTGTCTCCCAGCAATAACTGAGGTGCCCCAAACAGCTTCAGGGATGGGGCTGTGACACTTTGATTGGGCCTCAGAAAGTAAGCTCAAACTGCAAAGGTGCGGGCAGTGTAGTCGCACAATGGGCGCAGCTGGTTTTGAAGAGTAAGCTGCTCCCAGTCTGCTTCTCGCTTTCTCCAGCCCTCATAACCTTCTACTACGTGTGTGTCCTCTTTGAAATAAATGCCATTAAACCTCCACCCAAACACCAAGGAAAACCAAGTGCACAAAAGCAAACAGATCAGATCCCAACCTCAACCCCGCACACGTCCTCTGTCTCCTGCCCTCTGGCTGTGTTTGCCTGTCACGGCTGTGACTAGCTGTACCACCACCACCCCTGCCACAGCCTCACGTGGTCATAGGTGGGGCTTTTTTCAGAGGTGGCTGGATCTGGAGGATGAGATACTGGGGTTGGTTCATGGTTCAATGCTATGGTCAAAGGGCACTAAGATTAAGGGCATGAGTGCTACACACCCTCAGTAGCCTGGATGAGATATAAGGGTCGTCTCTTGCTTCTTTTGCTACCTTCTGCCCACCATGAACTATTTCTCCCTCTGCACTGCCCACCTGCTATTCAGCCAATGACGGACTGAAACCTCTGCAAACGGTGAGCTAAGTAAGTCTTTTCCTCCCTTTAACTTTGTGTGTCGGATATTTTGTCTCAGCTATGAGAGAAAAATAAGTAAGTCAGAGCCTCACTCAGTATCTTTGTGGCTCACTTTCTAACCTCTGGATGCATCATGTCTCCACTGACCAACTGTTGTTCAGGTCACCTGGTGCTGCTTTCATTCTCATCTTGGTGACTGCAGGAGGCTGACCCACCATTCTTCCTTCCAGACAGGAACTAAGTTTCCAACTTCCACACTGCCCCGTCCCCTGTCCCCCGCCCCACCCCCATCTCCCATCCCCTCCTCCTGCTTCCCAACAGCCTTCCCCTCTCAAAGCTCTGGGGGCTGCCTTGACCTTTGGGTGCTTCCCCGGGCCTCACCCCTCTGCAGTTCTCAGTCTCACCCCACCCTCTTGCTCCCTGCGAGCTGATGGTCCATCCTCTTCACACGATGTGCATATCCACTGTCACCCCAGCTATCAGTACCCAGGCTTCCTGAGGGGGACAGCATTGGATCCTCGGTCTAAAGAGTGATTTAAGTATTGACAAAAGTCAAGCACTCTAAGGAATAAGGAGGGCTGCAAACACAGCCGCCCCACACCATGGGCTCCATTTGTTTCTTCCACAGACTTTAAGAGCTTCGAGGCTGCCTCGGGAGATGGAGGCTCACAGGTGTAGCGAGGAAAGCCCATCCCAGGATTAAATAAGTAGGGCCAGGGCTGCACATTAGACCACGACAACTCCCAACAGGATGCTCAGCTGTCCCGTAGCATCTGGGCTGGCTCTGGTCACACAAGTGCAGTGTTTAGTTCTACAATATGAGCTCACATCTGTTTTCAGACTCCCTTGGAGGAGGGAGGAGGCTGCTGAGTCATTTCATACGAAGAACCCACTGAACCGAACATTTGCTACTATTTAATTAGAACAAATACAAAACATAGTTGCTCTGTAAAATGGAAATGACATGAAACTCAATAAGCATGAACAGAATGGGAGGCCAGGACCTGTGTTCTTGTCAACAGGCAGCACAGCCAGCTGACATCCTGACCGCTCCACAGGGAGCGGTGATGGCCGGGCTGTCAGCTGGGCGAGGTGAAGTCAGCTGTCGGGACTCAGCCACTGGGATGCGCTGGACACCAGCGTCCCACGTCAAGCAGCAGGGATGGAATGCAACAGCCAGTCGCAGATATTGAGCGACTAACAACCAAATAATAAGGTTAGACCCACTGTAAAGATGTCAACGAGCTGAGAGAATGTTAAGAGAGTAGAAAATTTGAGCCAGATGATGCAACAAGGAAGCAATGGAGAACCTGGGAGGAGCTCGGCCCATCTAGGATTAAGACAGTGAGGTACTGCGGTACCGTGTGTCACAGCAGCAGGGCCACCCACCCTGGGCTCAGCTATGAAGATCAAGGAGAGCTGGCATCTGGGCAGAGCAAGAGGCAGCAGCGGTGTAAGCACATGCAGCCACGACCTCAGGTGCCCCGGCAGCTGTCAGGTGTCCATGCAGAGACGGAAAGTGACCATAGCAGTAGTGGCAACAGCAGGAGCCGCCGTGGCCTGGCAAGATGCTCTGCTCTGTGACACGGTCCCTTTTAAAACATCTTCTATGATTTGATTCACAAATCTACAGGCCAGCTCTGACCTCTCTTCCTGTCTCCAAACCCAGACATCCAAATATCTGAAACACCCACGTAGCTGCCAAGAAGGGTTTCAAACTCGACACATCCAAAAGCAAACTCTTCGTCTTCTTAACAAACTCAAGTCCCTTTCAGGTGTCCTGGCTGCTCCCCCCAGAGCCCCTACTGGTTCGCTCACTGCTTCCTATCCTGACCTCTGAGCCTGTCCACCTTCTCCACTCCCAGCATCCACCTCATCCCAGCCACCGTCATGACCCTGGACTCTGTCATGGCCTCTGAAGTTGTCTCCTTTCTTCCATTCTCACCCATCACCTCATGATCTGTTCTTTCCATGACTGGCAAAATACCTGTGTGTGTGTGTGTGTGTGTGTGTGCGGTGCACATGCACCCACGGTACTGAAGACTGAACACAGGCCCTTCACAGGCTGAGCCACATCTCCAGACCTTTGTATCTGTTATTTTGAAACAAGGCCTCACTAAGTACCATTTCTTTGTTGTTTTTTTATTTTGAAACAGGCCAGGCTTGACCTTTCTATCTTCCTGCCTCAGCTTCCCAGAGTGCTAGGATTGCAAATGTAAGCTCAGCTCAATGTGTCCAGCTCAAAACAACCTTTGGAAAGCGTAAGTCAGATGGCTTCCAGTGGCACCAGGGTAAATCCAGCCTCCATGGGCTCTTGAGACCTGGCCCCAGCCGACTTCTCTTTCTCCTTCCAGCCCTTGAACCTGCAGAGAAAACGGCACACGCAGGGTTCATTCCAAGGCACTCTTTTGCATCTGCCAATACTTTCCAACAGAAATCAAGCTCTCTTTCCAGTGAAAATGTAAGAGTTTGGCTTATCTCCTAAGAAGCCCAATGTCCAAGCCAAACTTGTAAAATCACTTGCCCACTTTAAAGTTCTTGAAAAGCAATCTGGACTCCCGGCCAGACTCCCTGCCCACACGTCCCCACCCGCGTTCCTCCAGCTCCCGCTGCTGCCTCCGTCCACACCGCAGCTGGGCCTGCGCCTTCAGAAGCCGAGCTCGTAAGGGCGGTGGATTTACAGTGCAAGGTTACTTGGCACGTAAATCTGGGCCTCAGGAATCAAGGGCTGTGACATTTTTACAGCCTCCTCCCTCTGTCCCTGCATGGATGGGAAGCAACTGGAGGGAAAAACATCTGGTTTCACTTTTTTTATTCACTGCCATGGCTCCTATCTGACAAAGCCTGTGATCTTGCCAGAGCGCTGGTCCCTGGCTGAATGAATGAGCAGGGAGGAGCAGGCTCCACCAGAGGTCTGGAGTTTCCTGTCTCCTTAGGTGTGAGGAAGCCACTGGGAATGAAAGGGCTCTACTAACTTTTGATAGGGAGCAATTTCTTGAGGCCAGGCCTGGGTGGTCATCTCAGGGTCTCTCCCTCAACAGGGGCTGAGGCTGCTGGACTTCTGTGCAAGGGATGCTGGGACTTGTAGTCCCTGGGCAAGGTGGTCAACAAGAGCAGAAGATGGGATGTCTGTGTGTTCTGGCCACACGAGTGCTTAGTTTGGGCGCCACTCATTACAGTTCATCATGGCGGCTACAGACCCCACCAGGAAGGTACATACCAGCATTCCCAACCCTGCTAGACTCTAGCCAAAGACAAGAGGCCCCAGTGGCATGTCTTTCAGGTCTGGAACTCTTTGTGACAAGAGGTTTTCTTTTCACCAGGCGTGGTGATGCACACCTGTAGTCCTAGCACTTGGGAGGCTGAGGCAGGAGGATTGTTGCAAGTTCGAGACCAGCCTGAGCACAAATAAACTGCATAGCAAGACCCTGTCTAAAAAAGACAAGAGAAAAAACAAGGGGTTCATCTGAGCAAGAGTGCTATACTGGAGCCAGTTCAGAAAACCATGTCCCTCCTTGGCTGTCCCACCAGTAGCCAGTGGGGATGACGTGATAATCAGAAACAGGGTGCCTGGCAGAGTGGTCCCTGCAGTGGCCAAAGCCTTGGCTCTCTCTGTCCATCATCACTGCCTACCCAAAGGGGGTGGAAACCCTTCACTGTCTGCTCCCTAAAGTACACAGTGGCTTCCAGGCACCTGGAAAGAAAGAGGGCAAAACACAGTCTATGCAGCCCTGCGCGGTGGTCCAGTGGGGACAGCCCTGCAGCCAGACCTGCTCACGGTCAGGGCCCCAAGCAGCTTTCCTGGGGGACTCTCAACACAGGCTCCAAGCCTTTCCATCCAAAACCCTTCAGAAGGCCTCACAGCCAACTTAGTAAGCTCCTATCGGCCACCGTGGTGGAGCACACCTGTAATCACAGCACAAGGAGGCTGATGGGAAAAGTTCAAGCCCCACCCGGGCAATCTAGTGAGATTCTAACAAAATAACAAACAAATAAAATAGATTGGGCGTCTAGCTCAGTAGTGCAGCATCCCTAGCCTTGATCCTAAACAAATGAATTAATTGTTAAATGAGTTCTTCCATACAAATTTGTTTTTATGGTCCTATCTCACCACCGCCCTGCCTACTAGCGTGTTATTTGCTAATGTAATTATCTTTTATTGAGCACTTACTAAATGCCATGAGCTGGACAAAGCATGTGTACCCACTGTCTCGTCTGATCCTACACTGATCCATGTGGTAGGGACATTGTCCTCAGTTTCTGGATGGTGAAACTGAGGCACAGAAGTGAAGAGCTTCACACTGCCATCTGCCATCAAACCTGGAACCAAGCAGGCAGCCACTTAGCCATGTGGCTGGGCAGACTGTTGAGTACTTGACCATCCACCCTGAAAGACCCTCGACACTGACTAGTAGCATTAGTAAGGGGAGTCCTGGGGCCACTCACTGCCATTCTGTTCACCCACATTACCTCTTGCAACCGTAGATATCGTGCTTACCAGCCCCAGACCCATGGGGTACACCTGCCTACGTGAAAGGTTCATGTCGCTGTGCAGAGGCAGCTCTCAGTTCTGCGACCTGGCTATACCATTGTCCTGCAGTCAGAACCTCTCCAGGTTGCCCTCAGCACAAACTGATCGTGAATAGTTTTCAGACCCCATTGATTCCAGCACCTCCACGACTCTCGAATCTGTGCCTGTTCTCTCTGCTTCAGACTTACATGCGGGAACTTTTCTTCCTTACCTCTATCACAAGGTAACGTCTTCTTTTAGAACCTGCACAAAAGGATCCCTAAACTATACCCACCAGTGCTTTTGACCTGCCTTCCTTCAAATGGTGGCGTCTAAGTCCTTTACCTGGCACGGAAGCTGGACTTCAGGGCTCTTCTGTGGCCCATAGACATGGCCGCAGTGACTTTACAGGATTGCTGAGGTCAAGTCACAGAACACGTGGCCACTATCCTCTCTCTCAGGGACGATTCATCCTGGACAGCCAGTTGCCATGTTGTAAGGACACTCAAGCAGCTGTAACCACACGCAGTGGCTTTGCCCATGGGTGAAGGCCAGGCAGGTCAGCAGGACCGGGACTTGGGCGTGAAGCAGCACCGGGGTGATGCTCACTATGGCGCCTCCCTGGTGGAGATGAGCCGGGCTCCTATGAGGGGGTGGCCACCAACTCATATGGGAGAGACCATTGTCAGGAGTAGAGAGGGGCTTGCTCCCGAGGAGGCTCGGTCCCAGGTCCTACATCACCTGTTCCAAAACTGATAGAAAAGTGGTTCAAAACACTGAACAAAAAAAAACCTTGGGCAGGAATACTTCTGGGTGGGGAATTTGGTATTAGAATGAGTAAAATTGGCTTTGGGTCATGTGAGAAGAGTGTGTCAGAATGACTTGGTGATTTTGGGCTGGTTCCTATGTTTCTCTGGAGAGCCTTCTCTCAAATAAACACAAATGAACACTTAGATGGAGTATTAATAGTGAATCAGTCATTTGGAAGCTGCTTCTCCCTTCTCTCTGCAAGCAAAGGTGACTGCCCTGAAAATGACCTACCAAGCAGCTAACACAGCTGCTGACAAGGTTTGTGTAGAGAGCGAACCAGTGATCCACCAACAGCAGTCACCACTCAGCAGCAAAACAGTGAGCCACCTGGAAATGAAAGAATCAGCTAGTGGCCTCACAGGAGCCCCCAAGAGAGCCTTAGCCAAAGCCTGCCGGCTCCAAAGCTCTGGAAATCTCAACTCTCCCTCCCCAAGAGATACGCTGCTATTTAAGCGGCTGTGCTGTGCTGTAATTTATTGTGCGTGGACCATGACCAAAGCCTTTCCCTTCCCCACTTATCACAGCTGAAGCCATGTTCTTCAAATGTGAAGTGTGACCATGTCATTCTCCTACTGAGAATTCTCTTAGGTTTCTCTGTCACCTCCAGACCAGCAGCGAAACTCATTAAATCAACATCCAAGCTCTTCAGGCTCTGGCCTCTTGCCTCTTTTCTCAAGAGCTCACTTTTGATCTCTTCCCTCCAGCTGACCAGTCCACTTGCTAACCTCTCTCAGAGGTCCACCTTGACTGCTGGGTCCCACGCCCAAGAGTCCTTCACACCTTCATCAACACGCCCACTGACGCTTACCATCTGTTGTAGTCAGGGGTTGCAGGGAGAACAATTACATACAGGACATAGAATTTATAATATTATTTTGTGATGATCACCCAGAGTTAAATACAAGAAAGTGCAAGAAATCTGTCCACAACACTAAGAACCCAAGGAAATCTAGCCAAGGGCCTGGATCCCACAGCAATGTCCTGCATGAGTCCAGCTGAAGACCCAGAGCCCATGACAATGCCTCCCACGAGTCCAACTGGAGGTCTAGAGCCCACAACAATGACTCATGCAAGTCTGTTTTACAGATCTGTGCTGGGAAGGCCTAAAGTGGTGGAAGCTAGAGAATCTGTGCCAGCGGGGTGAAGGATCTGTGCTGGTATGTTGAGGGTTCTACACTGGAGCCAATAAGTGATGCTCAAAATAAGGAACAGGGCTGCCCTGAAAAGTACCACAGCCATCTTTAGTGATACAGAGGTCCCGAGCTCCTCCGAAGATGAGAACAGCCAAGTACATATCAGGAAGCCACCGTGACAAGTTTCTCCTGGAGATTAAACAGCACACATCTTCCCCTCCAGAGCCAGGAAGCGATGCTCAGTGTAAGGACCGGAGCTCCCCCAAAGTGAACCACAGCCACCCCTAGCGACAAGGTCCTGAGCTCCTCCAATGACAACAGCTGAGTTCTTATCAGGGAGACCAGCATGACAAGCTTCTCCAGGAGAACCAAAGGCTCCAAACCACAACACTTAGGAGAGCCCACAACATCACACTCTTCCTCTCATGTCTCTGTTTATGCTGGCAACTTTCC
This sequence comes from Hydrochoerus hydrochaeris, assembly GCA_004027455.1. Taxonomy (NCBI): domain Eukaryota; kingdom Metazoa; phylum Chordata; class Mammalia; order Rodentia; family Hydrochaeridae; genus Hydrochoerus; species Hydrochoerus hydrochaeris. The sequence continues at coordinate 481,074 of PVLA01000549.1, forward strand.
TCAGGGGGGCCATCCACACTCAGCACCGTGCTGATTTAATTCAGCTGGTGTTAAGCTGCCCACCAGTTTTTAATCCACAACACCATCCATCAGCGACTGCAGACCAGGAAAGACTGTCCCTGGGATCTTCCTTCCCAGTCCTAGAACAGCATCCCTGAGGAGTTCTAGTGGGAGGCAGCCCAGAAACAAATTGGTTGCCAGAGAAGAGAAAGTAAACAGAAAACACTGCCACAGACCGACTTCAATAGCAATCACAGATGGAACCAAAGAGCAATGCTAGATCCGATACCAGGAGCCCCTTGAAACCGCCATGAACTCAGGGGGCTGAGAGTTCAAGGTCAGGGTCAGCGTGAGGCACGTGGCCATGTATGGCCAGGGCAGGTGGCTCTGAGAGAAGACAACCTTGGCACACTGTCTTTAACCACAAGGGCATAGCTGGGACATTGCTAAGTCCGTGACCTCGAGACCACTTTTTAAACACGCTTTGTAATGGCTGTTTATTTTCTTTTAATTTGCATGTAATAATTATCCACATTCCTGGGACCCAGTGTGATGATTCAATACCTATATACCACGTGCAATGATCAAGTAGGAGTACTCAGCATTTCTCTTCCACTAAATGTTTATCATTTCTTTGAATTCCTTTCTTCTAGCTCTTTGGAGACCACATAAACCTTGCAGGAAGGACCACAGTCACCGTGCTCTGCCATGGGACGTTAGGACTCATTCCTCCTCCTCCACTGTGTTCCGGAACCTGTCACATGAGTGCTTCGTATCCTCCCTCCCCTCGCCCTTCCCAACCTCTCCTGACACCACTCTCTCCTCTACTTCTCTGACGTCCACTTCATTGGGCCACGTCTATGAGTCAGCTCACGGAGCGTCTGTCTTTCTACGCCTGGCTTGTGTCACTTGATATGATCTCCTCTGGTTCCATTCACCCTGTCACAAATGATGGGATAGTTCAATGATGTTCCACATGTATGTGTCCCCACATCTTCTCCGTCTGTCCATTTGTGGATGAGACCTCTTAGGAAACAAGGGTATCTGTGAGTGGAGATACCTGTGGGGTCCCCGGAAGCTGGCTGAAGTTGGCGATGGTTTCACCAAGGGGAGAGCTGTGGAGCTGCTGCCCTGCCCAGCTCCTCCGCTGGACCCTCCTTTTACTCCTGGGGGAGCTTAGGTCCTCTCTACCGTCCAGTTTTTGCAGGACCTCAGCCACACCACCTTGCCTTAGCTGTGTCGTCCTTTGGGCCCCACTCCTGCCCTCTCTCCTTCTGTGCAAGATGGGCCACACAGGAAATTTAGTCAGGCACTGGACTCCATGCTAGTGACCACCGAGAAAGTACACAGAGCTCTCCTTCTTCACGCTGTGACATCTGTCCCCTGGGCGTGGGTGGTGGACACGAGATGGTGAGGACTCTTCTGTGCTTCAGGTCTTTTTCTGCAATGAGTACTTCTAGGGCCTGTATCACACAGGGAAAAAATCTAAGGTTCCCTGGTTTCACCGTCATGGTTTATTTCATTCTCAACTGCTTCCCTACTTGTCTTAAATTTTAAAAAATCTGAGGGCTCAAACACCAACAGCTTGGGACTAAAACACAGGAATTTTACTTTGACACAAGCAGGTGGCTTTTGTGCCCTAGGGTAGGAAGGGGCAGAGGGTGGGGTCACCTTTCTGGGCCGGGAAGGCCTCCATCTGACAAGGACAATTCTCTGGAGAAGGTCAGAGGAGAACTTCTTAGCTGATCACTCCTAGCAGGAAGGTGGGAGTCTTTGCACCCCCTAAGTGTGAGGTTCGCTCTTGTATTCTGGTGACGCAGGAACAGAATCTAATCATAGACTTCTCTAGGAGAGAGAGAGAGACATAGAGAGATACAAAGAGAGATGCAGAGAGACAGAGACAGGGTCAGGGACAGGGACAGAGACAGAGGAGACCCAGATATATTATTTGCCAGTTTCCCCAGTATAAATACTTGCCATGGCCGGTCAGCTAGCAAAATTTCTTAGCATTGCAGAATCAATGCATAACGGCTGGGCTGTAGCTCAGTGCTTCAGCAGCAGCCTGGCATGTTTGAGGCCCTGGGTTCAATCCCTAGAACTGCAAAATACAAACAGCAACCCTCTCGAGCCAGCTAAACTCTCTACCAAGAAACAACTTCCGCATGGTTCCCGTTTTTAGGTTATTACCATCTGACCTCCCAACCTTGCCCCTAACTTAGCAAATAAGGACTAGCGCCTCCTAGGAGAAAGCTGAACCAGGACACTGAAATCTGGGTATGAGTCAACATACATGAAAAATAATCCATAATCCCCCAAACAAATCAGGCCATCATAGGAGAACGGTATGAACTCCGAGGTCAGTCCGGCTTCTTAGCATGCTTTGGGGGACGGTGGGTGGCTGGGCCAAGACTTTGCTCCTTTCCCTCCAGCATGTAAAAAAGTATTCCTTTCACAGGAAAACTCAGTTATCCTAATGGGCAGAGAGCTGCCCCTAGGAAGGAAATTAAGCAGGTTAAGAGCCACAGCCTATATACAAAAGCCTTAAAGAAAACCAGGGGTGAACTTGACTCAGATAAAGTAGCAGCACCCAAAGAAGTCCATGCATTGAACAGAGGCAAACAGCTTTTATCTAGACTGAGCTGCAGCGCAGAAGCTGTGGAGGCTGACTTGGCTCCTGCTCAAAGCTCCGTCTCAACCCTGGACTGTCCTAGGTAAAGGGGGTTTTCAGTGCTAGGCAGGTATAAAGCTACGCAGAAGGAGGGAGATATATCATGTGCCCTGCAGCTTGCCCCATGCATACCCAGTGGTGCCAACACTGCCTGTCCCAGGCAAGGGAGCAAAAGACAGGACAGAAGCTTCGAAAGAAAATGAATGCGGCAAAGAGGCCCTGAAGCCGAGAAACTCAGCCCTGCAAAACATAGCTCTGTCTCCTAGCTCCTCCTTATCATGCAAAAGAGAGAGAGAAAAAAAGCAAGACTTGATGTTTTGCACCTAGGCGGTGCATATAAATAATTTGGATGTGTAAATAATTACAGAGGCCTCACTACATACCAGCTAAGGGTACAAAAGTCAAAAGGACAGTTTGTGTCCCCATTCAGAAACCTCTCCGGGGCATCTGGGCTGCTGAGTCCCTGCATGGTGGGGGCCATGTGCTTGTCCAGTTCACACAGCACCAAGCCAAGAGGTAGCAGAAGATGGAGGCAAAACCAGGACTCGGGAACAAGCGGGGGTTTTGTTTGGAGTCAAGTAAAAACCCAGGTAAGGAAAACAGCCCCAAGAAGGAGGCAGAAGGGTCTGTCACAACCACCAAGACGGACAAGGGGAGTGAGAGCGGAGTCAGCACTTGGAAGACCCCTCAAGCAATAGAAAAGCAGCCTCTGCCCTGTACCAGTTGGCAAGTGGGCAACTGTGGCCACAGTGGCTGCTTTGGGATTCTCGAGGCTCCTACAGTCTGCAGTTGAGCAAACGTAAAACACCATCAACAGCGCATGGCTTGGTGGGCCACTAAGAGAAATCAGCCTAACCCAGGGTGATCTACCGCTGATCTCACACAGATCCCAGGGTCAGAGATGTGAAAAGCAGGAAGGATGTGTATCTTAGTGTCAAGGAAATGCAATGACAGAGCGCAGACAGTTGGAGAAAATATTTGAAGGAAGCATAGACACTGCCAGTGAATTGCTGGAATAGATTGAATAATGGTTTGCATTTTGGGATAAGCTTGTATAACACTGAGAATCCTGGAAGACAGTGGAGATGCCCGAGGTGCAACAAGAAGAAAGGAGTGAAAGAGCGGTGACCGGCGTGGCAATCTCTAAGATCAGATGGTAAAGCCTATTAGGAGATCTCAATCAGTCTCTTAATGACCCTTACAAAATGGACTGACATACCTCCATCCCTCCATTCTGTCCTTTTCTCTAAAATCCTATCCATCTACAGGGAGAATGCACTGTAAGCCCCGAGATGGTTGAGCGGGGCATCAGGGTATGAAGGCTCAGATGATTCCCTTCCTCACACCATATGGACTGCATTCTACTCCTGGTCAAGTTGGTTACTACTGGGTTAAAACACACACACACACACACACACAGAGTCAGCTCTCCACATCTATGGGTTTCATATCTGTGGATTCAACCAAATGCACATTAAAAATATTTTAAACAATAATAGTGTGTGTAACTGAACTTGCACAGACATTTTTCTTGTGATTATTTTCTAGACGATACAACTATGTGTACTGTATCAAGTAATGTGAGTCATCTAGAGAAGATGTAATGAATATGGGAAGAGATGCACCAGCCCTAAGAAAATACTAGACCATTCCACAGAAGGGCCTTGGAGCGCCTGAAGACTTTGGTAGCCACCAGGGTCAGGGATAGGCAGCAAAAGGTTTAGATTTTCTCAGTGGGAAAGGTGGGGCAGGGCTACAGTGCAGGCTGAAAACGGAAGACCGAGAAAGCCCCATCAAGGGTAAATCTTTAAGACTCCAAATGAAGGCAGCAAGAAGGGAAGGAAGGATGAGCCTGTGGGTTGCAGGTAACCCCAAACTACGTGTATTGGAGCCCTCACCCCCCACACAACCGTGTTGAGAGGTCTTCACGTCTGCCCTCAGGAGGGAATCGATGGTGTTTCCATGGGAGCGGGTTCTTCACTTGGGAGCGGGCTTATTATAAAAGCAATCCTAGCCCCATCTCCTCTTGGCTGTCTTCCTCTGTTGCTTTCTACTTCTGCCATGAAATGATGCAGCAGAAGGGCCCTCGCCAGGTGTGGGTCCCTCGACCTTGGACCACCCAGCCTGCAGGACTGTCAGAAACGCCTTCTCTTTATCCGTTACCCAGTCTATTATCATAGCACAAAATGGACTAAGACGGATGTCACAGACAACAACAGCACAAACCATAGCAGAACCAGGGAGACCAAGAGCTGGAAAGCCACGGAGGGTTGCTTGTCACCTCTCCTGCCTCCGCTGGTCCCAGCCCTATCAGCAGAGACAGAGCCCTCCCAAGCCTGCTCCTTGGGGATCTGAAGGAGGGAGAGTCTAGAGCCAAGAGTTGCTCCTATGGGCTGCAGGATCCTTTAGGGCAGGTCCTTTGTACCCATGCTGTGTCCTGCCCAAGGCAGGGCACAGCCCCTCAGGACCGCCAGGCAGCACCGAGCCAGCTGGTCAGGGCTGGAGAATGCTGGGATGCCCCACCTTGCCACAGGCCTGTGTCTCTCCAATTGTCCCATGGCCCCCTTCCGGGGTGTATACGCACCCTGAGGTCACAGCTATCAACCAGCCTGCTGGGGGCTGCAGGGACGAGAGGGCCCAGCCCTGAGCATGCAGAGTAGCAGATCTCAGACACGGTCACGGCTGGAGCAGAGGGCGCGGGTTTGCTGGAGAACCGGCCTTCTGCTCTACAGACTCCGAGGGCGCAGCTAGCAGGCAGCAGAGGAGGCTGCGCTCCTCCGCGGGAAAGCCAGGCGACGATATGCTCTTGCAGGAAGCTTCCCTGCCAGCACCGTGCGCCTCGTTTACATCACGGCCCCATCACCGCGGCTCTACGGAGGCTGCGCCGATCAGCGCGGGGCACGTGGATCTGCTTCCGCTCAGCGCTCTCTCCGAGGTCACCAGCCTCCAGAAATGGGAACACAACTGGCAGTTGCTGTCATGAAAGCCGGTGGCTGACTCTGACCTGGGGCAGCAGGGGTGAGGGATTATTTATGTGCACTGAAGAAATAAGCACTGAGATGTGCTGGGTGTGTCAGTGTGACCTGGGAGTGTCGAGGTGTGAGCTCCAGAGCACACGCGCACACCCGGGACACACACGTAACACGCAGAGCCGAGGGCAGCCGCGCGCGCGCACACGCACTCCAAACCTCTCCCATTTCATAGCAGCATCCACCCTGCTGGCTCGCCAGCCGGGGTGCAGCGTGCACGCCGGGAATGCGCAGGAATGAAGCAGGAAGCACAGAAGGCCTTGGCCACGGCGCGTTTGGGTGCAGGGGCTGAGATTTGAAAAGGGGCCCCACAAACATACCGCCGAAGTGCTCGAGAGACAAGGACTTGAGGCCCTCAGGAGGCCACTGCAGACAGAGAATCCTTGCATGGAAGGAACCAGAAGGCCCCACTGCTCCCGCCTCCTCATCTGACAGTTTGCAGATGGGAATTCCCAGTCGGTCATGCAAGGCTGATTGCAGATGGGAATTAGCAAAGACTGAGCAATTTAGAAAACAAAAAGGGAAGCAATCTTTGTACTTATTATTAAATGACCTTGTATGTATGTATGTGCACATATGTATATATACTTTGCTTACATTTATATATATACACACACATACACTCTGCCTGGTATATATAGAATCCACAAAAAATAAATATATACTTCAGGAAAAAATATTTTAATGCTAATTTTTGTTTGTTGGTTGGTTTGAGACAGGGTTTCACTATATAGTTCAGGTTGGCTTTGAACTCACTTTATAGCCCAGCCTGGTCTTGAACTCTCAGCAATCCTCCTGCCTCAGCCTCCTGAATGCTGGGATTACAGGCGTATGGCACCATGCCCAGCAGTACTAATTTTATTATGAAATCATGAGATTAACACAAGTTACCTTTGGCCTCCACAGTTATAAGAGGTGCTCCAAATAGTGGTCATTAGCTTCCAGACATTTATAAGTAGGACAAATTGCCGAACTGTATACATTTTTTTGATGAACTCTGTATATAGCATATTATATACATAGTATAGGCCAGCACTATTTTATATATATATATAGCATCAATAAGGGATCTATTACAAGTCCCTCAGTACCCACAAAGATTGGCTCTGAGAAAAAAATATATATATGATGGTATATGTATATTATATGGTGCAGAGTATAAGACAGAACAAACATCTCCAGGTAAATAAGGGCATCTAATAATTCAGCGTGGATCTAGCATATGGTGTATATGGCTATTTCCAGGCGGCCAGTGTTCTGATTTAAACTAACTTAAACTATCAGCACCGTAAGGCACTATCCCGATTGCCACCACTTAGATTCTGGAAGCCTTTCCTGGGATTGTGAAGCAAAACACTGAAAATCCCGGCGTCTGACGGTCCCCTCATGCCAGCTTAACCCTAATTGCCTGAACCCAATTAGTGGCAAATCAGATTCCCCTTGGCTTCATCTGATGAAGGAGGCTCTGGCAGCAGCGTAAGTGGGACGGGACGCAGAGCAGAAGGAGGCTGGAGAGGGCGGCAGGCAGCGCGGGCGGAGGCCGAGGCCCTGTGCCTGCCGCCCTGGGTCCCAGGGCGGCAGCTGGAGTGGCGTCCCCTCCTTCCTGTGGCCTGTCCCTGCCTCCCCCTCCTCTCGGCCGAGCTGCAGTCTCCTGCATCCTGCTGGCCTTCTGCTAGCATGCATGTCTCCAGTTAAGGATGAACGTTCTTGCACCAAGCACACAGTGTGTGCAGAGGACATGGGTGAGAGGCCCCTGTTCCAGGTGGAAACCTAGAGAAGTAACTTGGTGCTAAGAGCAGCAGAGGTCTGTGTCTGCCTCTGCGTCTGCGCTTTTCTGTAACACATGTGCATGCGCGTGTGCGCACGCGCACACACACACACACACACACACAGTCCTGCAGATGTGGGTGCAGCCGCCAGCCACAGGAGGGTGCAGGGTGCAGGGCCCAGCCACGGGTTGCGGCACAGAGACCAGCAGCGCTGGCGTCTTGGGAAGCACATCCTGCCAAAGCCTCCTCTCTCTGGCTCTCAAGGTCAGAATAATAGATTACGAAAGAGTGGAAAAGCACTGCTCAGAAAATGGGCCGTGGGGACTTTCCTCTGGGTGAGGAAGGAGAGAACAATGCCTGCCACCAGGCAGCAGGTCGCCTGAGCTCCCCGAAGGAAGGAAATGTGCAGTGTGGGGTCCCCAGACAGCCAGCGTCGGCATCAGCTCCCACTCCGAGGGCTTTGGGAAAACATGAGATGGACACATGATCCCAGATCAGACCACTGGAAAGTTATTTTGAAGGCATCTGGGTATAGAGGAAACCATCCCAAACATTAACACGGTTCACACGAACCAAATGGTATTTCATGGCAGCTACTTTTCCTGAATCCCTTGCAAGTTAAGGTGGACAAATGTGCTCATGAAATAAGTATTTCCCCATCTTCATAAACTGCTGATAAGTATCCAGGCCAACAAGTCCTTGCCTCACTTCAAAAATCAGAGGCCAGTTGCAGTCATGCAAACCTGTCATCCCAGCCCTCTGGGAGGCTGAGACAGGAGGATGGCCAGTTTTTTAATTTGACCTGGACAACTTAGTGATTTAGCAAGACCCTATCTCAAACATAAAATAAAATAAAATACTTACAATTCACTTAGTGTGAAGACCCTGAGTTCAATCCCCAGTACCTTATAAATAAATAAATATTTTACATATTAAAAATCAGTTTTATTTTAGAGCAGCACTCTGACGAAACACTGAGCTGTTAAGCTCCATGACGCTCGGAAGAATGACAAGGGTTTGGAGGGACAGCGGGGCCTTACTTAGAAGCTGTGTCCTATGAATGTATAATGACCTCATCTCTGCACAAAAGCCTTGACTTAAAAGATACATAAATCAAACACAAAAATAATTTCCTCTATAAAAGATGACATGAAAAGAAGTGTCCCAGCCACACTCACGAACTTGAAAATATTTTGGAGACCTCACTTTTCCTGGGTAATCACAAGGGTTCACAGCAAACTGGACCCCAGGGAACTGTCTGAGGGAACTCCCGGCATTCAGATTTCTCTCCCAGCACAGTTTATACCTAAACAGGTCAGCAAAGAGGTTGCCACGTTACAAGCTCATACCCTAGATGCAAAACATCCAGGGGAGACAGCCAGAAATAGAGTCGGAGATTCCAGAAGTGCTTCCAGCCCCTGCCTTCTGCTCACCCAGGGCTGCTCCTACCCGGGCCTCTTGGCATCTCCTTGCAGCTGCCAGTGGTGGAAACCAGTCTTTCCGGTTCCCCTGCCACAGCGGCCACCTCTGAATGTCTGCATTATGGGCCTCTTTCCTCTGGTGGGATGCAGGGAATCACCGAGTTAGGTGGTAGAGTGCAACCCTGCAGTGCTGGCTAGAAGGAGGCCACCCTGCCTCAGGATGCCACCAAGGGTTCAGGTCTACCCAGAGACCCCTGCATCATCTAGGCCCTTCCCAGGGGAGCCAGGCCCCTCTCCGAACGGAAAGAACCACCCCCCAGCCCCCTGAGCCTGGGCTTGAACGCCCAGCTGGGGCCTCTCAGTTGGAGTTTTTCCTCCAAGTTATTTATCTTCCCCTGCAGCTTCAGCCGCGACACCCCTGAGGCTGCGGTTCTTCAGTCTTTGCAGAACCGGGAGAGATGACTTCCCTATGATTCACACTGGTGTTTACAGCAGAGACTCACAGAGGCCGAGGTGCCTCCCTCTGCCGCCCCAGTCTTGGAATTAGCTGGAAGGAAGCAGAGAGACCTGCCCAGGACTTCGCATATGCCCAGCCCACCCCACTGCTGCACCCAGTGCAGGGGGAGGTGAGGGCGGGGCTCAGCCCCTCCTCTGCCAGGAGTCCAGATTCCTGGCCTTGCCTTGAATTTCACAATTAAGAAAGGAGAACCAACAAGGTCATGGTGAAGACGCATGGGTAAAACAGATTTGTCCAAACAGCTCCTGCTGGATTGACTGTAGATTACCCACATCCTTCTTTGCAACTATATATTTTTTTTCCTCAATTACAAAATAATTTAAATATGCAGAAAAGTTCAGAACAGGGCCCAAGTCACCACGAATCAGCGGTAGTGTTTTGCCCTGTTTACTATAGATCTGCATGTGGGCCACGAAGGCCTATACCCCCCAGTCCCGGCTTGGCTGTGGGGACCCCCAGCTCTGTGACCTGAGTCTCCTGCCTGCACTCCAGTCCTGGCCCCAGCCCTCTCCTCACTATACAGTGCAGTAGCTTCAAACTCCAAAGGCAACAGCCCTCTGGCCACTCCTGCCCTCTGGAATGCACCATCTCCCAGTGACCCTGGTCCCAGGCTGCCTGCAGGTGCCAAGGAGCTCTGAGCCCATATCCCAAGTCTTTTTTGGGAATGGAGGCTCCATAGGATGTTTGCTCATAAAGACTCAGAGAGGGCTAGAGTAGCTACCGGGGCCACTATCTGCCCTGGCCTTGGGGCTGCTGCCACCAATGCACAGAGAATGTGCTGGAGAGAGGCTGGGACCGGGCAGGGTAGACAGAGAGAAGATAGCCACTCATCCCAGACACCGGGCCCTGCTGGAGGGGTGGGGCCTGGCAGGACACCTTGTATCTGACACCCCCCTTCCCAGAGCTGGGCCTGAGACAGGGCTTTGTGCTGTGGAGCAAAGGCCACAGTGCCACTCCATAGCCACTGATTTTACCCAATTCTGGGGCTTTTCAGAGCGATGGTAACAGCAGCCCACACACGCCCCATCCTGCAGCAGAAGCTGGGGGCAGCCTGACACATGACAGCATGAACCTCCTGGGAGCCCCCAGTCTGTGGCCAGAGGGCGGCTGTGCTTTGGGAGGGTGCCAGATGGGCAGGGGCCACATGCTTCCTCTGTCTGCAGAGTCGCCTGCCCACCTAGAACACAGGGCAGTGGTTCCTCCTGGTAACTTGCTGCCTTCCTTTTCCAGAGGACAAGGCTGACCAGAGGCTGTAAAACCATAACAGCAACCGAAACAGTACCGTTTCTCACTGCGCACCACACCCTCACACACTCTATAGCACTCGTGCAGCAGGTGAAGGGTTGAGGCAAAACCCCAACCGGCTCCTACTAAATCCTGACGTGTGCTCCGCATGCAGCCCTGGCGGGCAGTGCGTAGGTGGTGCTGGAGGAAACTCCCAGTGCTCCAATTCAGAGCTTAGCCCCTCAGAGCTAAAAACCATCAAAATGGGAGTCTACCCAACAAGTCCACAGAGCAATACTCCATCTCTCCTTCCCTCCCCCTCCCCTCCCCTCCCCTCCCCTCCCTTCTGAATACTAGATGGAGCCCCACGTAGGTGAGAGAGGAATTTCTGGAAGCACCAAGGTTCTCAGGAGCCAGTAAACTACAGCATACTGTGCAGGGCCACAGGGTTCTGGAAGGACGCTGAGCATTCCAGGCAAGCACTGTTCCAGAAATCTGCCAGCTCCCCTCTGCAGGTCCCCTGATGAAGCCTGCCAGGGAGGACGGGCCACTAGGTCCCTGCCCACCTCACCCACCAAACAGATTTGCAGACAGTGGGGCTGGAGGAGGGGAGGGAAAGCAGCTCCAATTAGACTTCAAAAAAGACAGAAGACACCACAGAGAGTCCCATGGGCATGCACTTGGAAGGAAGGAAGGAAGGAAGGAAGGAAGGAAGGAAGGAAGGAAGGAAAGAAAAAGAAAAGGAAGGGGGAGGGGAGGGGAAGGGAAGAACATTTATCAATAATTAATGTATCCAAGGAGCCAGTCTTTTTTTTTCTTTTGACAATAATGATGCCAGCTCACCTGAGCCTTTTACCCTCCAAGCCCTGTCCATCCTCAGTCCAGATCCTTTTCTCTTGCATATTGTCAGTTCTTACAGATTCCACTTGCTTTGCTCAGCCACTAGCAAACCGTACAAGAGGCGTTCTGTGTCTTACTTTGACTACTAAGCCACATCTGGGGGATGCTCAGGAGCCCCTAAATCCAGGCTGACACTTGACTGTTGCTGCTGGTGAGGACCTACATCTTTCCTGGCCTGGAAACCAGGCAAGCCCACCTTGCTGACACCATACAGGCTGTGTAATATGATATGATTCTGTGATTTCTAATAAGAATACAGATATTTTGGTCTTGGTGCCTAATTCCTGGCCCAGAGCTCCCCAAACCCTTGTAATACGCTGATTGATAAGGCAGCATCTTTTGTCTTAACAGTTGTTGAGCCAATTCCTGACAGTTCCAGCACTGAATAGGATTTCCTGGGTGATAGGAGCCGCTTTCGTTCTAAAGAGCAGTTCTTTGTGTGTGTGTGTGTCTTTTTGAGACAGAGTCTCACTATGCTGTTCAGGCTGGCCTTGAGCTTACTTTGTAGCCCAGGCTGGTCTCAAACTCACAATGATCCTTCTGCCTCAGCCTCCCGAGTGCTGGGATTACAGGTGTGAGCCACCATGCCCGGCTAAACAAACAGGTCTTAGATGGTGGTCAGTCACTAGAAAGACTAAGCCAAAAGAGAAGTGTGGAACTTTCAGCCTTCAGACATATCCTCCAGTAAAGGGAGAGAGCATGGAGGCTGAGTTTGTAAGCGGTCCCGCCTATATGATGAAGCCTCTATAAAAGTCCCTGAGCTTCTGTATTAGTGAATAAGAACAAATACATGTGCGGGAAGGGTGGTACACTCAAGAAGGCGTGGGATCTTTGCACACGTACACACACCCACAGCCTGTCTTATGCCTCTGCTCACTTGGCTACTCCTGAGGCGTATCGAAGAGTAATAAATGGGTAGAAGGTAGAAAAGTGTCTCTGTGACTTTCATGAGCCATTCTACCAAATAGTCAGACACGAGAAGGGGATCGTGGGTGCCTCGGATTCGTGACCCAGCTGATCTGAAGTTGTAGGTAAACTGGGAATGCTCAGTGGTATCTGAGGTAGGGGACAGTTTTGTGAAGCTGAGATCTTCACCTGCGGGATCTTACACTATCTCCAGCTGGATGGAGTCGGATTGAATTGTAGGACACCCAGCTGTCAGAGAATTGCTGACTGTGGGAAAAACCCACATACCTGATCACAGAAGTTTTCTGTGCTGTTATTTCTTTCAGCCATTGAGCAGTCGTATAAAGGCAGGGGCTCCAAAGGATGGCTACTTCACATAAATGTCCCTATTTTCTCCGAGGAGAGAGCATCAGTGGTCCAGACTGTCTTCCTTTCATCTTACTGCAGATCTCACAGCATCATAGCTGCTCACCAGGGAAGGGCTGAGGTTTGCAAAGCCCATGCCTGTGACTTAATTTTTTTTCATTCCCTTTTAATTCACATTGTATTTATTTATTTAGTGGTGCTGGAACTCAAATCATGGCCTTCCTTTGCACACCCCAGGCAGGACTCTACCACAGAGTCACATCCCCACCCTCCCACTGTCTCAATTTAAAAAGAAAAGCAGGAGAACAGGTCAAAAAGGAAGAAGAGGAGAACCTTTTTGGAAAAAAAAAAAAAACCAAGAACTATGGCAGGACCAGTGGTGTCTTCTTCCTGATGGTAATGGTTGATACACTGTTTCAACTTGAGGATTGAGAAGTTTAGAAGCTTAACTAAGTGACTCAGCACAGGGCCAAGGTTTTCACTTTGTAAACATCCTGAATCTGTGCAAGAGGATGGGACCGGATGGTGTAGGGATGGTGTGGGTAGACTGCACACAACATAAGGGAGGAAGAGAGGCTTGCTCTTACCCCTCTTTTGATCTTCTTTCTCTTGCTGTCTTTTGCTGTCTTGAACAGTTGCCCCTGTGCCACCCTGCCTTGGAGCCAGCTGATGACGGACTGAAACCTCCACAAACTGTGAGAGAAATGAACCTTCCTCCTTTAACTGTGGGTGTCATGTATTTTGCCCCAGCAACAAAAGAAAAGTAACCAAGACGACGATTAAGAGGAATAAACTTAGCAATAGCTGTTCATATGATTTGACAAGAACAGATGGCACTATTTTCATGCTGGATAACCAAAGGAAGATGGTATAAGGGTGAGGAATAAAATGTTAAAAACAGAATCTGACTGTCAAGTATGAAAAGAGGACATAAAGAACAATACTAAGTAGAAGATATTTAATGTACTTGGAGGAAAATGCTCTGTACAACATAAGACATGATGGTTTATGGGTAAAACAGATGTGTTCACTGCTCTCGAGAGTCATATAGACATGGAGGACATGACGTCTCAGAAATAAGAGCAACACATACCTTGGTAATTCTTGGTAATTCTTCTTTAACCCATAATTTCACTGTAACAAAATCCTCTATTCTCCCTTATGTTAATTTCCTCATCTGAAGAATCGGTTAGAAGATAGAATTTTCCCTCTATGATTCTGGGGATTGTTGTAAAGATCTAATGAAGTAAGAAATCTGTAAACACTTCAAAAAGAATATCACAAAAAAGTTTATTTCACAAGTGTAGTCATCTCTACATCCAAAGAACACTGATTCAGGACCCCACAAATAACCAAAATCTGTAGATGCTGAGGTCTATTATATAAAGGCATAGTGTCAATATATCCTTATATATTTTATGTGTGTGTAAAATATATGTATATATATAAAACATATATTTACATCATCTCTAGATTGCTTAAATAATCAATAATAAATACACTGTAAATGCTATGTAAATAGTTGCTATGCTCTATTGTTTAGGGAATATGACAAGGAACAATGTGCATGTTTAGCACAGATGCAATTAAAAAAAACTTTTTTGATCCATGATTAGTTGAACTAGCAAATGCAGAACTCAGATACAAAAGGCTAACTGTAAATATTGTTTATTATACTAGATGTTGTAGCAGAGTAACTAAGAAAACATTGGTTTTCATAGAAAGAGAAAAAAGCCCGTAATGGCCAGATTGAAGACAGACACAATCCAGGGTTTCTACCCATGACCCAGCCTTCTTGGGTTCTCTTTGCAGGAGGCTCACAGAAAAGATGCATGATGGTGCATCACATGGTTTACATTTAATGTACAAAGACATTTCTTGAAAGCAACTTGCATGAGGGTGGGAGAGAGTTAACCCAAGAACACTGAAAATAATACTGGAAGCCCTGCTATTATATGCAGAGAGTTTCCTGCAAGGAGCAGCCAATTTCCTGGAGAGGAAAAAGTGCGTGAGTGTGAGTGTGTGTGTGTGTGTGTGTGTGTGTACATGTGTGTCCATAATTACAAAACTCTTAGGGAATGTGTATTTTAGGATGGCCTTTCCCCATTCATCCTTTCTTCCAAAAAAGGAGGCAGTCCTAATGCTAGCCGCACAGGTCTCAGAAATCCCCAGCTCTGCCTGGGTTACTAAACCAAGGAGCAGCAGAGAGCTCCCAACCCATTCCTTTGGCCCCCTCGGGTCTCTGCCCTGGAGCAGGTGTGGCAGTGACACGGGTTGTTTGTTTTTCAGGGTCAAGTTGGCGCATTTCTAGGCTAGGGCTCGGAGGAAAGGTTTAGATTTCATTTTCAGTCGTCTGCTGCTTGGTTCCTCAGCCTGGGAAGCAGGTCCCTGCATGCTGCTGTCCTACAGCCTTTGTCTCCTCTGAGGGGTGGGAATTCAAGAGGTGAGAGGAGAAAAGAAGAGGGGAGAAGAGAGAAGGGGAGGGGAGGAGAGGGCAAGGCAGGAGTGGAAAGCACCGGAGAGAAGGGTGGGGTATGGGTGCCTGGGGACATCTCCAGTTCTTCCCAAGAGTCCATTCTCTGGCACATCCACATGGTACTCTTCCCTTTCTGGGGGCCTGCTTTGCCCCAGCACTGGGAATTGGGCTTGTTTACACAGCTCATTATTCTGGCTTTGTAGTTACTATAGCAACCACCAGGGGTCAGTTTACAGAATCCAGGAAGTCCTAGGGAGTTAGCACTCCAGCTCTCACACAAAGTGCAGCAGAAAGCAAAAGCCCAGCGACTCATGCAGGAAGCACAGAACCAAGCTTTCTATGAGAGTAACCATCATTTAGGGGCATAGAACTTCACTCAGGATGCCACATTTTGTCCTTATGGAAAGGAGCTTTCCAGAGCAGCTGAGAGGAGAGGGAAGGCCTTCCAACTGTGTTTTCCTTCCTCCTCCTGCCCCTTCACCTGTCTTAATGGCCTGGAAGCATTTGTTAGTTAAGATTTAGAAAGATGATGGCCAGGGTTGATTGGGCAAAATATTGCTTTCATTAATATAGACATTAACTGAGAACCAGAGAGACTTTCACGTTTTTGCCCCATCTTTCTCATGGGGTTAGTGGCATAGCAAACGGATCTCAGGCTCCAACCAAATCTAAGGGAGCTCTTCTCCTTCTGCGGAGCTTGCTGGGAAAACTCCCGGGATGCATACCCAGTAAAGAAGTTCCAGACTAACCAACCTAGCTAACCTGATTTAACAAATATAAAATATAGATAGATGCTCCATTAAATTTGATTTTCAGAGAAGCAGTTGTCAGATGTGACTCTTGGATGACTTGAATTTGGCAAAGTTTATTTGGAGAAGTTTCTAGAAACAGGCAGCACTCTGCCTCTGCTGGAACGGTGGCTCCAAATGCTTCCCCACCCCATCACAGGTGTGAGCTCCATTTATAGCTAGTGAAAAGGAAGGGACACTCAGAAACAAAATGATTGGCTCTAGTCAGTGTTGGTCTTAAATGGCCATTTACTGGCAGCTTTCAGCCCGTATGGAGTCAGCTGGAAGTCCAGCTGCTATGATTGGGGGAGACTCAGTGAACTCCTAAGTTAGGTTACAGCTCTGTTCACATCAAGCTAGGTTTCAGCTTACCATGTATGGAGCACATTTTGGGTCAAATTTTATCACTCAGGTACGGAAACAGGGTGAGATCAACCCTATCAGTTTAACGCAATGAATAAATTTCAACCCAATTACATTTTTATGTGTCCTACACACTATTTGGGACATATATACACTGAGTCTATGTAACTTACTCCAATTCTGTCCTAACCCTCCTCCTCATTACCGTTGTGTCCTCCCAAAAAGTACAACAGACGCTTTAAACGTCAGATGGCCAATCAGGTGGCGTAACCCTTGCACTGTCCTACTGGTCATGAACAAAATGCAAGGAGCTGAAAACTGGAAGCAAGTCAACCTAGCCATATGCAGGTGAGTGCACTATCTTTTCTTAGATCCAAACAAAATTCAAAGGATAACGACTTTCGTTTTTTGACAAGAAAAGTGTGTGTGCCCATGTGTGTGTGATGGAGTGAATAGCATTTATTTCTGAGCATTAGACTGAGAAAGCCAATAGAGCCAGAGACTATCCATGTCTCTGTGTGCTTTTGGTCTCTGTGTGCCTGGTGGCCAAACGGACTCGTAGACCAGGATAAAATGACATTTGCATTCATCCAAGTCCTGCCTTTCAGGCAGTGTTTTTGCTGAGAAAGCATGGCTCCTTTTTCAGCAAGAAAGGCTGGATCAGTGAAAGTTTTACTGTTTTATAGAACTTCTAGAAAACCTAGACCGCTGGTTACAATGCAGTAAACTAGGATGGCTTTACATCCACCTTCACCCTAAATCTACAAACTCAACACTTGAGACAAAGAAATCAGGAAGTGGATTGGGGTGTAGCTCAGGGTCAGAGCATGTGCTTAGCATGCATGTGAGACCCCGGGTTCAGTGGCCCAGCACAGGGACTGGAGGGGAGGGATTGAGAAGCCAAAACTTCTGTGAAAATAAAAGAAACAGCAGCAATAATATACTCTGACAGGTCCTTGCCAGCTCAAACTGCAAGGGTTCCCACAGTTCTAATCCAAAACAGGTCATTAAAGGAAAACTGTCAAGATAACATCATGTACAACAAAACTGTTCTCACCTGATACTGTGAAAATGTCAATACAGTTTTTCACCCAGAGAGAGACAAAGGCAGAGACAGAAAGATAGATGATTTTAGAAGTTAATGCTAAAGTCTGGGTTGCAAATTCTGATTTTGTCCTTCCTCTGGCTTCTGACTGTGACTCCTTGAGAGTCTGTGGGCAGTTCTGTGACTTGGTTTCCCCCTGGGTACAATGCAGCCCCTGACTCAGTGTCATGAGTACTGCTCAAGAACTGGACTGCTGTAAGGGCATCTCTAACCCCTGAGCCACTCAGACAAAAAGCAGGAAGCACAAAATGTGATTACTTGTGCTATTCACTTTTTAAACAAGCATCTTGATTTAGAAGTTGGAATCAATCTAGTTTGGTCTGGTCTAAAGCATTTTGAAAGGACTTCATTTTTGAAATTTTGTTTCCATTTATATTTTCAAAACCAACTCTCCTCTCTCTCTTTCTGTATCATTTGTTAATAAACCCTGCATCTGAAGCTCAAGCTGTCAGACAGTGTCTATTTAACACCATTCAACAGCTGTTAAATGGGATAATCACCTGTTTATCCTCCTGTCACTAATTCAAATGCTAATTGCACCGCAGGCTCTGGCTTATTCTCCCACTCAAGCCAGACTGGGTGTGCAGCTCTCCCAAAGGATGCCACAGGATTGTGGGTCTCTGTGCCTCAAAAACTGAGCAACACACACGTGTGCACACACCGAGAATGATCAAGCATGGGATTCGTAACTGTGAAAAATTAGAAATGAACTAAATGTCAAATTACTATGCAACAAGCCAAAGTAAACAGCATGGAATGCAGTATTATGCAATCATTCAGAGGACGTTTACGAGTATGATTAAATAGCACGTAAAATACCTTCTTATGTTCAGTAGGAAAGGTAGTACACAAGGCTAGTACAGGAAAACACACGCGGGGAAAATTTTTGCACATAAGATGGCTGAAGATGTCACTCTGAGAAACGCCCTGTCTAGCATGTGTGAGGCCCTGGGTTTGATTCCCAGCACCACAATAAAAGAAAACTAAACATGCATCAATATGTGGAGTATTGACCAAGAACAAGCGTTATTCCAGAGACTGGGGATGCTGGGGACATGGGGTACATCTGTTTCCATGGAGCTTGCATCCATGGAAAACCCAAAACCCAAGCAGAGAACTCAATGAAAAAGACCTACACTGAGTGATGACCCTAAGAAGGAAGCTTACAGATGGTTAGGGGGTGCAGGGAGTGGAGGGTCTCCTTTAGATCAGGTCCTGGGGGAGGCTTCACAGCAAACACCAGCAATGACAAGGTCGCCAGATGGGTGTGGGTTGGCATAGTCACACAGCGAGGGAAAGAGTGGGCAGAAGTGGAGTTGGAGAGACGGCAGGAGTCGTGGCTGTGGGAAGGAAGCATGGTGAGTGAGCCGTTCCCACAGAGCTCAGGCGTGAGAGGCGGGGCAGGAGACAGGGTGGCTAGAAGAGGTCACCGTGGCCAAGGACACAGCTTGAAGGTGGAGATGGCATAAAGTGCTATAAAACAGATTTTGAGTTAGTGAGTGGGAGAATACTGAAAAAGGAATTTCATGTTATGATAAGATTTTGGGTGTTGTCAATTAAATTTGTTGTAATTCTACTTACTAAGCTAAGAATGGCTACTGCAGGAAAACAAAGGGGTGTGACTTTGGCCTCTTTACCTTTAAAATGCCCATTCTGTATCCTAATGAGGAGGTAGGGTAAGTAGTTCTGGGGCCAATATCAGGGAAAAACCAAGGCCAGAATGTCTTAGTGTGTTCTGTGCTACCGTAACAAAATACCTGAGACTGTGTCATGTATGAAGCACAGATTTATTACTTACAGTTCTGGAGGCTGGAAAGTCCAAGAGCAAGGGGCCTTCTCTGGTGATGAGGGATTTCTTGCTGTAGCACACCAGGGCAGAAGGCAAAGGGCAAGACTGTCAAGGCAGGAAGAGGGGAGCAAATTTGCTTTGATAACAAACCCACTTCTGTGGTCACAACGCTAATCCACTCATAAAGCAAAGCCCACATGAGCTAATCACCTCTTACAGATCCCACCTCTCCCCCAAGGATTCATTTCCAGCACTTTGGGAGACACACTCACACCGGAGCATGGTATTTAAAGCAAGGAGCTGGCAGAACAACCTAGAGAGTCTGCAGACAGGAAAGACCCCCAAACAGAGTTAGAGATGCAGCTAAGAAATAATAGCGACTTAGCACAAAAGCCAAAGAAGTGTAGGGTGTCAACAGCAGGAGGGAAATAGAGTTTTAAAACAGAGCAGGGAGGGCTGGGAGAGTTACAGGTGTGCACCACCACGCCTAGCTCCTGTCAGTCTTGATTACTGGCTTCTAGACCTGAGTAGTAAACGTGTCAAGTGCGTTCCAGTCAGTATGGTGAAATTTCAAAGCAATTCATTTAGAATTATTTTGGACTAAGCAACATGATGGGTATATTTTAATGATTGAATTGGAAATATTGGAACAATAAAATTATTTTGAATATTCTAGTGTATCCTCATATTTCTTTTAAACTACTCACATTATTTTCGAGTCCTGTGTATCTTCACGGACGAGAAGGCACATGGAATACTTTTAAATAAATTGATGGAAACTGGTATGAGAGAAGGATTCAGAGATGGGAAGGAGTCAAACACAGAATGTCCTTTAAGAAACGAGGAGTTGAGAATAAAGATAAATCCAATGTTATAAGACCAAAATAAATTTCAGTCTGAAGAATGTTTAAATGTTTAAAAGAGATTGATTTTTTGAAAACTATCATACATGCTCCAAATCTGTTTTGTTTTGTTTTGTTTTGTTTTGTTTTGTTTTGTTGAGACAGGGTCTTCCTATGAAGTCCAGGCTGGCCACAAACTCACAACCCTCCTGTCTCAGCCTCCCCTCTCCTGAGATCACAGGTATGCATTACTGTGCCTGGACTAAATTTTTTAATGATTGAACATTACTTGTGTTTTTTGGTGCATTTTCATGTTTCGCTTTCCTTGCAGCCATTAAATTTATATGAAATTAGTTTCACTTAATTCAGTGAATAAAACAAAGCCCAACATTTCATTAAGATGACACAGTAGTTTTTAGTTCACTTGAAGACAGGCATGTCTAGCTTCTACTGCTCTCTGGGAGCTGTAGACCTATCTTGCAGAGTTTGTGCTTCAGCCAGGTGTTCCCTGCGTGCCTGCCTCTATTTGTGGCTTGCTGGGCATCTAGGAATCTGGACCAGGATGAATTTGTGCCTCGGTTTGAAACAGCCTGAAGTAACAGCAGGCTAGCAAGTGGCATGGCTCCGATTTCTTCTACTTTCTCATTGTGGACTTGGGCAAACTACCCACCTTTCAGAGTTTAGGATTAAAGCCTGCAACTGGGAAAACCTAACACCTAACAGCAAGGGTTTCTGGGAGAAATAAAGGAGATAACACGTGAAGGCTCCTAGGTAGTTCCAAGGATATGGATAGATTCTTCCCATTTATAGGAACGCTCCACTTTGCCAGCAAAATAAATGTACTTGAGGCTCTAATAGCCTCTGTATGCCAGGGGGATGGGGCAAGGCAGAGTGCTTGGCGCGTAGTCAGCATCCAATAAACACTTGGAGGTTGATGAGTTAATTAACTGCTAATTAATCAATATAACCAAGGACCGTCTGTAAAAGAACAACAAAAATCACAATGCTCTATTTCTGTGGCGGTTTTACAGCCTCCCCAGTGAATGAGTCATGTCTACAGGGCCGCAGGATGGAAGCTGAACAGTGCCAGGGCTGTGGGCTGTGGGGAAATCTATTTCTCTCTTCGTTTTTGACCAATTTGTTCTTTCATCCAATTTCCTTTCAACCAGAACTCCGGGCTTGTTTTACTGGCCACCCAGTGAAATCTGTACAAAGGGTAACCCTACAAGCCATCAGATTCCTACCAGCGCCCTCCGTGCTTCCCCCCCACCCCGCCCCTGCCGGCACCCCGTGGAAATAGATCACTTGGACGGGACAGTGGGTTCAAATGCTTGTCAACCAGAATCTCTTCCAAATCCCGAGTGGAGAGGCAGAGCCACACTTGGGAGATGATGACGAACACGCATCCAATAAAGGTAACGTCGGAAAACAAGGTTTGGTTTGGTTTTGTTCACTGCATCATAATGAATGAGCAAAAGGCAGCTGAAAGAAAAAGGGGAACAAACGTGGAAGGAAGAGCAACAGAGAAGTCACACAGAGACGCAGACAGGAAGGATTCCTGCCCCATGGCCAAGACGGCACAGATCCCAATTTTCGTTTCCAAGCCCTAGAGAGGCCCTACGCATCCGTGGTTGTGGGGTGTCTGTCCTCTGTTGGTGTAGGACATGGCTATGGGGACATATGTGATATAGGGACAACAAGGCAGGCTGTCCTGTGCAATGGAATATTCACCACAATATCTTTGCCACTAACCATCTGAGGTACGTTATCACGCAGTGAGACAGGAGAGCTCAGGCCAAGCTGAATTGTTCCTGAGTTACTGGTGTTGTCCGACCCAGGCTGTGAGGATCTCAAGAAAATGCAGCTGGCATTAAGGGCTTTGCTTACTTTTATACACTGACATACCTGAGTGTGTTTTGCACACTGCTGAGAAATAAGCCTCCCCACTACTTGATTTCCTGGGTTCAGTCTGTAATGGCCCCTACCTTTCTCACCAGTGATTGTCTCAGAGGGAATTCAATTCTCAGTCATGGAAGTTTTGAAAATATGTGAATTAATTCATTCAAAGACGTGACACCACTTTCTATGATACTTAACCAAAGAAAAGGAAATTTAAAAAAAGATATATATATAATATATATTATATTATATTATATTATATTATATATATGAGTCTAGTTTAGAAGGAATGTAAGTCCATACATAAACCCTGTCTGATCTTATGTCTGCCTGGAAAAGTAAAAGCAAAAATGCACCTACCCAGGGATTTGCATGCTCAGATTCATAGCACAATACCTAAAAGGTGAAAGCAACTCATGTCCATTGGCAGAAGAATGGATAAACAAAATGTGATACCTGTGCGCAATGGAATATTACTCAGTCTTAAAAAGAAAAGAAATTCTTCCACATGCTGTGTCACATGGATGAACCCTGAACACATCATGCTGACAGAAATAAGCCAAACACACAAGGACAAACATTAGATGGGCCAGTTACAAGGATTACCTGCAGAAGTCAAGTTCATAGCCATAGAAAGCAGACTGGGTTGTCAAGGGTGGTGGCAGGAAGAATGGTAGATTGTCACCAAAAGGGAACAGAGTTTCAATTTTGAAAGATGAAAAGGTTCTAGAGTGGATAGTAGCAATGACCACCCAACCGTGTAAATGCCACTGAAATCCACACTTAAAAAATTGTTCATATGATAAACTTTCTGCCGTATTTATTTTAATGCAATTAAAGTTGTGCTGGGTGGTCATGGTAGTAGGGAATGTGTCCTGCAAAACCCTTTTCTGTCTGCCCACATCTGTCTCTCTGATAGGACTGTCTTTGCTTGTTTGCTTTATTTTATTTTATTATATAAGTCCTGGAGATCAAACCCAGGATCTTTGCACTGAGTTCCATCCAGCTTTTTTTATTTTTCATTTTGAGACTGAGTCTTGATGAGAAGGTGCCCAGGCCGGGCTCAAACCTGCAGTCCTCCTTCCTCAGCCTTCCAGAAGGGGAGATTTTTTTCTTTCAGATTTACTTTAAAATAATGAAACTCAGACAAAAAGAGCCAATTTGAGGAAGGCCCAGGACCTTCTGTTTGCTTCTCTAGACCAGAGGACACCAGCCGAGGAAAATCGTGATCAGGATAGAATCAGGACGCTGTTGCTTCGTTGTGTTCCTTGAATCCAATACGCCTCTTCCTCCAACTCCTCTTTCTCCACTCAGAGTAGGACTGGGGAGCAGACCACTGCCTTGGGGCCCCACGCTGATGTCTTTGGCAGGACTCTGGGAGGAACTTCCTCCTCCTCTGTGGAGAGTATTGCCCAACTGGCAGGTGCAATGAAAGGGGTTTTGTCTGAGATGCATACAGTAAAATCCCACTCACATGCATGAAAATTTCCATGAATAAAGAGCTTTCATCAGGATGAATCTGAATTTTGAAATGAAAGGTTGAAAGGTCTCACTGTATCACTCAGTAATCATGTGCTTGAAAGTTGGACTTGTCATTCCCATTGCATATGTTCGCCGACGATTATTAGAAATGTGTAATAGCTCTAAGCAGGTAACATTTCTAGCTATGCGTGCTTCTCTTGCACCCCAAACGTGCTCTGGCTGTACAGCCCTTCTTGGCATTCTTCATTCTTTAATAGTCAAGTCATCGTGTCAGATGACGACACAGAGAGCAGCTGCTCCTAATACCCAGGATGTGGGGGTCCTCGGGTCACCAGGAGGCTGCTTGCTTGGTCTTTTTCTGTAACAGCCAGCTCTGGCTTGGTGCTTGGGAGCCTCAAGGTTTGGCTCCCCCCACAACACTCCAAGGAGACACAGCACCCCTCTCCCCACCACATTCCCCAAGACGACATGGCAGTGTATGTGGCAGCTGGTGCCTGAGAGCACAGGGGGAAACCAAATTTGATCTCTTGTTCCCAGATTGTTGCCAAATTTTGGGGTCCAGGCCTCTCACCACATGGCTTGGGGCCTCAGTGCTCCCTGGTGCTGATATCCTATACCTTCTCTTGCTTCACCTCTCAATTCAAGGGCTACCAGGAAGGTCACAACTCCTTCCTCTGCACAATATTTCCGTCACGCAAAAGCCCTTCTTGATAAGTAAGATATTTACTTAGGCTTTTCACCTTAAGAATCTAAAAATAAAGCCAGCAGAAACATTTAAACTGTGTGCTCATTAACTGAAAAATGTTCTGCTGGCTGTAAGCGTCCCCGCAAATGGCAGCTTTCTGGTGAGGCAAGCGCGTCCTCTGGCTCCTGAGGACTGGCTGTGCTATCTTAGGTAGTGCTTGCTGGACAAGACCCCGGCAGGAGGCCGTTAGGGACGATTCCTGGAACATCCGGTGGGACCAGCTGCTCCCAAGCCCTCAGCCTCTCCTCTGCGAGCCCCAGAGCCGGGGCAGACAATAACCCCAGTGGCTGGGAGATGGAAGGCCCCTATCTCTGGAGACAGAGCCTAGACCGAGGGCCATCATGTCCACTCTGCCTGCACTATGTTTTGTTTTTGCCACCACACCTGTCATCTCCTGCTTTCCCCTGTGAAATACTGTAATAGTCATTGCAACCATTGTTTGTGATCTGTCCCCGTGGCTTTCCCCCACCTTGCTAGACTCTAAGCTCCCTGAGAGCAGGACCCTTTCCATTTTGCACTGAGCCAAGAAAGGTGCCTGGTTTTCAGGGCATGTCCCATAAAATGTTTGTTGATGAATGAAAGGATTCATGCGTCTCTGATTAACTACCTACACGAGGCCCCGGTTTCTCTCCCCGCTAGCCATTGATGCAGAGGAAGGAGTGGAAGATCTTTCCTCTGTGTGTGTCTAGCACAAATCTAAAGGATTTCTCTGCTTCATATTATAACCAGCCGTTTCTGTGCACCCCTCACTTGGTAACTCCCAGGCTGCAGGGTCCTGAGCTGGTCACCGACCTCTAGGGCACTTTCCTCTATTTACATTTCTTCTTTAAGGAAATTGACTCCAGTATCACCAGAGTCAATGCCACAAACTCCAACTCTTCTTCCTGTTTACTTTTTCTAAAAATGTGTTGTCTCCCTGGCTAGTGTTTTAGACAGGCTCCTCTACAATGCTGCGAAGGACACACAGTGCCCTATTCGGTATTCTTCCTGTTACACATCAGTAACTTAGAACCTCTTTTGAGAAAGAGCTTTACAAAATGCATTCTTTCCAAAAAAAAAAATCCAGAAAGACACAATAGAAACAGCTTCTTCTTTTCTAAATTTCTCCTGCCACAATTAATCCGTGTGTCCTTTTGGGGGGAAAAATTCATTTTTCATTTAAACTGAGTTTCTATTGAGATGAAAATGTACCTTCTTGGGAGTTTATCAAAGTGTCCACAGTACAGCAGGCTCTCTGGAAACATTGTAGAAACTCATTAGGTGATGAGTGTATGTACTTCTAAGCTTGAAACCTTAAACTCCAGCAATCTCTACCTAATAAATCAGCATAGTTAGAACAATTAGAACAGCGTTAAACAGCAGTACACCAATACCAACACCAGTTACCAACACCACATACTTCCCTAGTCTTCCTCAGAGGGAAATTTCTGAAATAGTAGTAGAACTGAGTATTCTGACTCCACTTTTCCTAATAGGTTGCATAATTTTAAGAAGGAATAGAAAAGTTGTAAGTGAGAATGAATGATGGGGAAAAAAAGAAAGCATTGTTACAGAGGTTTTAAAATAGAAAAAGAAAAAGTAATATTTTGGTACCCAGCATGCAATGCTTACAGAGACCAGGGGGCCAACCAGACAGAGAAGGGAGGAGGTTAGGGCCCCTAACCCTAACCCCTGGATACCAGGAGGGGCCCCTGGATACCGGGAGGGCTCGCCCCATCCTGGGAATCTACGCTGCTGTTGTGCAGACATGTGTTTTGCAGAATCTTGGTTCCTTTCCAGAGAAACTAGGAATCCAGAATTTTATTTAAAATCCTGACTTGTAAATGCTGGCAATTAATTCAGACGCTTTTATTTATAAATTAAGCAAAATGAGATCCATGAAAAACCCACTACCAGACTATCAATTTGTGATCTCTGGCCTCAAGCAGAATATCATGGTCATGAATGAATGCAGAACACAAGGTTAGTATTATTTTTAGCCTTGCTACAGATAGAGAAGGCAGGTCCTCTCCACCCTCTGCAAATCACTACCCAGAGTAACCACAGTCAGCTCTCTTGGTGGAGCCTTTGAATATTTATCTCAATTTTTATGAATAGCTTATACTGCAGTGTCCTGGGTTGTCTTTATTTGTTTTGTTTTCAATTTCAGACATTGGCTATGGATTTCCTGCTCTGAAAGACGGTTAGTTAGCTGGTTATTTTCACATTATATCCTCAACACGCACACACACACACACACACAAATATACTTTCTGTGTCTTTCCAACCTTACCACCAATAATTTCTACTTATTAATTTTCATTAGATTGTCATCTATTACTTATGTTACCATGACCATAAAAATTCTATTTGCAAGTGATCCACACATTTTACTATGAAGACTTTTTCTTTCCTAAATGACTTTATTTTTCCAAAATTAATCCTTTTCCTCTTCCTTTGCTTTTTTCTGTATCTACCCAGCTCTCACCCAACTACCTAAATCTCTCAGTACTGTCCAGTATGATAGTAGTTTCCTTCTTAACTCTTCTGGAGGACTTCAATCGGTATCACTTTTCCTCTCTTCCTGGAATGAAGCTGTCCTCCTAGATCTCTCTCATCGTTGCTGTGGAAATCTCCTCCACCTTTCTTAGGCATTATTTCCCCCATCTCCAGCATTCTGTGCTTTCTTTCTTGTTTTGTTTTTGAGTCTTTTGAGGAGAAGAGGGTTTTGAGGCAGGGTCTCACTACGTAGTTCAGTTTGGCCTTGAACTCACGGTTCATCCTGCTGTGTCAGCTTCCCAAGAGCTGAGGCTATAAGCCTGCACCACCACAACCTGCTTTGTTTCTTGTTTTGGAGAAGCTAATCCACCAGTAACCTCTTGAGTAACGTAGGAAGCATCTTTATAACTTTCCCATTGTTGGGACAAAATATCCAATGCCCACTGCTTAAAGGAGCTGAGGTTAATTTTGGCTCATGGTTTCAGAGGATTTAGTTGATTCCAAGGCAGGGACAGAATAACAGATGCACATAGTAGTGGAAAAGATGCCAGAAAACAGATAGGAGAGGAGACAAGGATGAGAATTTCCCTTCTAGGTCACACCCCTAGTGTCTCTCCAGGCCCCATCTCCTAACTGAGCTATGAACGCATCAGTGGATGAAAGCACTGGTAACCATGGCACCTCCCTAACCCTATCACCTCCCACACAGTTGAGAGTTTTGGGGACCATTTTAGATCTGAACTATAACAAGAGGCAAATGCTTTGAGAGTCACATGTCTAGAAAGTGTCTTTGTTCTCCTACATATTCACTCAAGTATCATCACATAAAATTCTAGAAGGGAATTAGTTTTCTTTCAGATATTTCAAGTCATTGGCCCATTGTTCTCTTGCTTCAAGCAAACAGTACTGTTGAAAGTCTTCCTAACCACTGTTTCTTTTAGGTGACCTCTTTTCATTTTTTTCTCTTTCTCCTTTATTCTTTCTAGTGGATCAATGTTTTACTTTCATTTAGTAAAACTTGGAAAAAAAATTACAGATATGTGGGTTCCCTCTGATGCCTCTCCCTAAAGTTACAATTTTGTGATTCTGACCTCTTCCCCGACTCCACAGCAAACCAACTTGAGAAGCTGCATGTTTGGGTGTGAGAGAATCCACTGGGGTGATGGCTGAAGAGGTGAGAGCCACAGGACCACAGTGAAGACCTGAAGAAGTGAGCCAGACACCAAAGCTTCACAATATGGCACTCCAACCTTGGGGACTTCCCCTTGTTTTTCCCTGCACCTTCTTTTCAGAAGACAGAAGAAAGTCCTTTATCTGTTCCACAAGAGTCCTCAGGGTTGCTTAACTCCTGCCAGATTTGCTACATGGTATGGTTTGACCATCAGGTAGGTTGATGGGGTTCTGATTTTCATATGTTGGAGTGGCCAGTTTTGTATTTGTTACTTCATTCTTGCAACAGAACAGTAACTCAGCAGTCCTAAAAGACATTCACTGGACAAGTAGATCAGACTATATGACTCTGAGCTGTGGATCCTGATATACTTGATCCTAAGCTCACATCGCAGTCCTACTTTTGGGCATCCAAGGTACCTTAGGCACGAACAAGATAACTCATGGGCCTTAACTACAAGAGGGAACAGTAAAGATTTAAGAGTCAACAACATTTAATAAATTCATCCCCTTAACATTTGCTTTAGACATAGGACACTTTGATACTAAGAAGTTGCAAGACAGAACAGTCAATACTTGAGAGTCAACATCATTTAACAAAGATTCATCCCCTTAACATTTACTTTAGACACAGGGAGAAGTGCACAAGACAGGAATGGATTTCTCCGATCACTATCAACATTACTATCACACACTGATGGGCCTACGATTGCTCATAACCATGTCAGTGCTTTCTCTCTCTCTCTCTCTCTCTCTGTCTCTCTCTCTCTCTGTACTAGGGACTGAACCAAGGGCCTTTATACTTTTTAACTCTGTACTTTTGAGAGAGGGTCTCACTGAGTTCCAAGTTGCCCAGACTGGGTTTGAACCTGTGATCCTCCTCCCCTAACCTCCCAAACTGCTAGGATTTCTGGCTCCCCACTGCCCTTCTCATATACACATAAACTTATCATAACCACTGCTAGGTTTAATAAAAACAAAGTTACATGTAAATGTGTGATCAGAGTGAGTGGAAGAGGTGAGTAATAAGAAAGAGACCCACCCGTGAAGGACCATGGCTGCCACAAGTCAAGTAAAGAAAATGGTTTGAGCTGACCTAGACAGGAATAGAAGCCTGGAAGAGTGGGAAGTTAAAGGTTAAAATGCAGCAACCCCGGTAGGAAGAGAAGAATTGTGGAAGCTAAATGATTAAAAATCCTGAAGTCTAGTTCAGGCAGGCTGCTCAGAATGCAGAGAAAATTGAAAGTACTGGAAAACATCAGACAAGAAAAAGAACAGATAACTCAGGAAACAGAAGGTAGCTACTGGGAGAAACTTTTCCAGAAGTAGTTAATACAGTTCATGTTCAGGGCTGACTTTCATTCACACAGGTAAACAAGCAAACAGCTCTTTTCCTTAGCTCTGCCATAGTTTCTATTTTGATTTTCCAAATGGTTTAAAATTTAAACAATCGTAGAAGTTAGCAGGACGGTGCAAGGTCCACTCCGAGCAACCACTTAGGTTTCACAGCTGTCCCCATGTGCTCCTGTGAAGTTTCTCCCTGAGCCATGTGTCACTTTCAGCATCAGACCTTTGATGTTCTTCATGCATAAAGGCGGTTTTCCAAAAAACTGTAATTCAATTATTGCCTTAAAAAGTGAATGACAATGCCTGGGCAGGAGGTGTGGCTCGGGTGTGGTAGAGCACAGGCTTAGCAGGTGTAAGACACTGGGTTCAATCTCCGGCACCAAAATAATAATGACAATAAAATAATTCCGTACTGTAATTTAATGTACAACCCATATTACAGCCTCCCCGACGGTCCTCCAGATGACCCCCGCAGCTGATCTTCTCTGTCCTTCATCATCTTCCTTACTATGGTTGTTTTGCATCAGGATGTAACGAAGGCGAGCACAGCAGATTTGATCCTTGTGGTCCTTTAGATGGCTTTAATCATTTACTCCACCACCCACATGCTAGTGATATTCTCAAGACCCCGGGGAAGTTTGCAAATAAAGTTTCCCATATTTTGGATTTGTCTGATTGTACCTTCATGTCCCTGTTTAACTTGTCCCTAGTTTACCCTCTGAATTCCCTATAAACTGAAGAAGAGGTCCAGAGACCTATTTGATTTAAGTCAAATATTTTTTGGCAAGAGCATTGTGGAAGTGCTGTTGTGTACCTTACCTGGACTCCTATCAGGACGCATATGAAGTCTCACTGTTCATCCTCAGCCGAGTTTGGTCACTTCAGTCAAGTTGTAATGACAGATGTCTCCATTCTAAAGCCACCTGTACCCAGGCAATAACCCTAGAGAGCTGTCAGCACACACCAGCACTGAGCCCGGAAACAACACTCTGCTCCTAGATCTGACACCCCTGACAAGCCATGTTGATGACAATGAATATATCAACAGCCTGTGAAGTGTAAAACACCTCCGAGAGGACTGAAAGTATGGAATAGAGTGCTGGATATAACTAAAGTGATTCCACAAGTTTAGCTGAGCTCTTCCCCTATTTAGACTCACAAGTTCTTAAAGAAACACAGTCCTAAAGCAATGAGCAAAGAATCTCTTGCTTTGGGCTGGCACCTTCATAAAAAGCGAATGTAAGGCACTTCGCCTTCCAAAAGAAATTCTGTTCTGAACTTCATCCCTGACCATAAGCACGAAAGAACTGCCTAACCAGGAGGCCATGTGTGGCCATGCTCAAAATCAGGTATTTGGACGGCATTTCCTCCATGACAAGAAAATAGCGCAAGCTCAGGCTTCCTGCTCCCCTCCACACTGGGCTGGTGCACAGAACACACCCAACAAGAAAATGTGTTTTTCCAGAATGCTCAGTTATAAACCACTGTTTCTTTCAAAATAGTACCTTACCCTACTGCTCAAAAATAGGTTTCTTTGAAAGACACAGGTGATCACTTCACTGAGCAGTTCAGCCTATGCACTGTCTGGGAAAACCATTCTTCTTCACATCTCAGGAAGTTAAGTCTGTCCTCCAGGGAGTGTTTTGGTGAATGACTGCATCAGAGACCCGGCTCTTACCTACGCATATTCAAATCACTCTTTATTGCAAAACATGTCCTTTTAAAGAGACCTGCTGTTGAAAACTTCTCTTCTGATTCTGCAGCATTCTGACTCAACCTGTAACCAGCAGGAAAAGTTTACTTTAATCCACATAAGAAGTAAGCCCGGACCCTCCAGCAAAGGGCTGAGACACAGGGAAGGTGAGTCGTGTAAAAATTCTACAACAAACACAGCACGCAGCAGAGCTGGAACTGTGGCAGGAGCCAGGCAGCAGGCTGCGGAGGGGGCACAGCACAGGTCACTTCTCTGACTTGAGGAATCAGAGGAGGCGTCTCCAGGGGACTCCCCCAGAATGGAAAATGATTCCCCATGGTGGAAATGGACTCCTGGGAAGTGGGCCAGGGCTGAGTCACCAGGTCACCACGCAGGTCTGAAGGCGGACTACACTCTTGGAGCTGCGCTTTCATAACTCCCTAGAGAGCACTATCATTATTTTGGGGGAATTCCTGTATAAATCTTGTGGGATTTTTATTTTTAAAAAGTTATTTTAAGAGTATGCAAATGTAAATTCACTTTAGTTTCATTTGGGGGCATGCATTCATTCTGGAAAGAGTCATATTATCAAGCAAACAGTTGCAACAGAAAGCTTAGACTCCTGATGAGTGGGGAATTTGGATTCACGGCTCCAGAGAGCAGATGCTGGCTAACTGCTGAGCTGACAAATTCTTCAGATTTCATATATACATAAAGGCCTGCAGTGTCTCCCTGCCCCTGCCCCCAACAGCCCTTTGTCCCTGTCCTGTGTGGCCCACTTACCCGCAAACTAGTTTCTCAACAGCACTTCATGTGCCTCCTGTACAAGTGAACACAGATTTGCCAGAGACTAACTTTACCATGACTCAGAAAAACCCAACTAAACAAAGCATTCTAACGATTCACAAAGGAGAGGGCCAGGAGCTCTGTGAAGAAGAACTTTACTGCCAATTGCATAATCTCACCATTGGCACCAGCCCCGTGGCACCTTTGGGCCTAGAAGCCAATTCTTAGTTTGAAAATAAAATTCAGAGGGAGGGCAAAGCAGCCTGACGTTTCTGTGCCCTCTAAAATCATGCAGTCTTTTTCTAAATACGTAACTGGCAATGTTATTTTTAATAATGAAGGGAAATGACACTCTTCTTTCTTTTAGATCAGAAAAAATGTCTGAAGAGTCTACTCCAGAGAATCCTGAGAATATATTTTAGCCTTACATTCTTTTGCTTTTCCTTCTCTCCATGAAACAGCAACAACAACAACAAAAGCCAGGGTAAGAGAGTAGCTCAGTGGTAGAGAGAGAGAGTTAAAGTTCAGTCCTAAAAACATATAAATAAAAAAAAATAAACTGTGTATCTCTATGTGACTTTGAAGCAAGGTGACAGGAGTGTTATCTTGGCCACTGAAACAGAACAGCTTGAATAAAAATGACCTCCTTGCTCTAAAACACGGAACACAATTTAACAAATGGATTTCCTTCTGGGTCACCTTGAAATCCCCTTGCTATAAGAAAGATCACTTCCTTTTTGCTTTGCTTGTGACAGACACAGCAGGGTCTGCTTAATGAGGAATCACACTAGGATGCTGGCCCACCAAACACAGTACATCTAAATTCCAGCACTGTCCACTGACGTTGGAGTAAAAATAAATGGAAAAAGCCTGGGAAAGGAGCCAGGCTGGAGACAGACACCATTGATGACACTGACTATTGTCATCAGCACCATCCTTGCCATCAGAAGTAGCATGGACACTTGCAAAATGGTGTAGCCCACAGCACCAAGGTATTCTGACATGATGCACTAAGAGTGAGCCCATTGTGCAACTGCTATAAGAATTATAAATGTTGTAATAAATGACATTTTAAAATAAAAGTTATAAGGGGTCATTATTTTGGACTAGGTTCTTGCATTAGGCCCCAAAATACCAGACAAAAAACAGCATAGCATCACCAAACTCAAGTTATTATCTGGTCTTTAGAAAAATCAGGCACAAATGGGGGCAGGAGGGGGAGAATCATAACCAAACTTCTCAAGCAGGCTTGTTTGAATCAGTATGGCGGTAAAGGTGCCTCTCCTTTAATCCCCACCAAAAAGTACTCTACAAGAAGCGTTCCCATTGTTCTGCCTCCGGTCCCTGCCTTATAAGGAAAGTAACTTTGAAATGACCAATCTGCCTTTGGTTTGTGTTTTCTTCAGTCCTTTTCTGCCTGTTAAACCAAACTCCTCTGCTCAGCTCACTGAAACATTTTTTCTTCTGATGAAGTGTTTTCAGGTTCTAGAATGACAAATGAGATCTTTAAATTTGTTGTAGTTCTGTCTTTTGACAATTGTGTTAGCTTTTTATCACTGTAACAGAACACCTGTGAGAAATAGCTTATAAAAATAAATTTTTTTTTTCTTGTTTTTGTTTCTGGTACCAGGGATCAAACTCAAGACCTTGCACTTGCCAGGCAGGCACTTGGACCGCTGAGCTAAACTACTGGCCCGAAAAGATTTATTTTTGGCTCCTAGTTTCAGAGGCTTTGGTCTGTGGTTACTTGGTCAGGTAGTTTTTTAGGAAAGAAGGAAGGAAAAGAGACAGAAAAAAGTGAAAGAAGGAACTAATTACTAAGTACCAATTTATAAATGGCCTATAAACACTTCCAGGAGTGGACAATATTACAGTGGTGATCCATATCAATGCCCTTGGGTCAGACTAATGGAATTCAATCCTGGTATTGACATATATGTCAATACCAGGTGGTTTAATCTTACTCCACCTCGGTTTCTTCCTCTGTAAAGTGAGGATGAGCAAAACACCAATCTCACAGTATGCGACCCAGGAGAAGGGCTCTGCATGGTGCCTGGAAACGATCTTTGTTACAGTCACCCCCACTACGTCTTTCCCCATCACCCCAGCTAATCTCTGAACGACTGAGCCTTCTCTGCTTCTGAGGATCTCTGGACAAGGACACAGGAATTTCCTCCTCCAGGAAGCTTCGGTTGTAGCATAAATAAAACATTGAATAATAATTAAATAGCAAGTTTAAAAGACATCAACATTTCTACAAGGGGTGACCACAGTGCAAGCCTATCTTCTTTTAATACACAGAAGTTTTCCTGGCTGTGAACTGTCTTTATTTATTTATCTATCTATTTATTTAAACAAAGAAAGAAAAAGCAAATTAGAAGAAAAAGGACAGAATAATACAGAATTCAAAAAAATTTAACACTAAGAAATCACTAGTTGATACATTACATATTGTCATCTTAGAAATAGTTGTTCAAGTTACAAAATCAAAGCATAAGAAGTGGACAGACACTCAAACACTGACTGTGAAAACCATTCTGTTCAATGATCCAACAAAAATTTAGTAATATGGTCATCTATCTTACATACTTATACATAGAGTTATATCCTTTAGAGTACTTTCCTTCCCTTTTATTTTTACAATATCTATTATACATTTTTGAACTTATTACTCTTTCAGTTTTTATTATTTTTTTACACTAGAGATACAATGTGATATTTACTAATGTGGGTCTTGTTTATTTCAGTTATGAGGATATTCTCAAGTTGCCTCCATTTACATATAAAGGCATCAACATCATCCTTTTTTATAGCTGAGTAATATTCTGTTGTATAAGAATATCACATCTTTTTCATCCACTCTGTGGTTGATGGCAATTTTGGTTGTTTTCAAGATTTAGCTATTACAAATTGTGCTGCTATAAACATGGGTGCACATATATCACTATGACATGACCTTTTCAATTTTTCTTGGAAAATACCAGGAGGGGAATAGCTAGATTGAATAGAACTTCCAATCCTAGTTTTTTGAGGAATCTCCATACTGATTTCCACAGTGGCTGCACCAGTGTACACTTCCACTAACAGTGGAAAAGTATTCCTTTTTCCCTACAGCTTTGCCAACATTTGCTATCAGTTGATTTCTTGATGGCGGCCATTCTTTCCAGGGTGAGGTGATAACTCAGTGTTGTTTTAATTTGCATTTCTCAAATGAGCAGTGATGATCAGCATTTCTTCATGTGGAAAGCCAATTTTTCCAACACCATTTATTAAAGAGGCTTTCTTTTTTCCATATTTAGCCCCTTTGTCAAATATAAGGTGGCTTAGTGTCTTTGTAGTTGTGTTTACATCTTCTAATCTGTTCCATTTATCCTCAGGTCTATTTCTTTGCCAGTACCATGCTGATTTTATCACTGTGGTTTTGTAGTATAGTTTCAAGCCAGGAATTGAGATGCCTCCTGTCTTGCTTTTGTTGCCCAGAATCGCTTTTGCTATTTAAGGTTTCTTCTGTTTCCAAATGAATTTTAGGAATATTTTCTCTAAATTGGTAAGGTATGTTAATGGTATTTTGATTGGGATTGCATTAAATCTGTATAACAGTTTTGGGAGTATGGCCATTTTTATAATGTTGGCTCTTTTTAACCATGAGCAAGGAATATCCTTCCATTTTCTAATATCCTCTTGAATCTCCTTTTTTACAGTAGTATAATTTTTAGCATATAGGTCTTCTACATTCTTAAATTAGGTTGATTCCTAAGTATTTCATTTTTTTAGATGCTATTGTGAAAGGTGATATTTCCTTAATTTCTCTCTCAGTGAGTTGTTTGTATACAGGAGCACTATTGATTTTTGAGTGTTAACTTTGTATCCAGCTACACTGCTGAATTTGTTTATTACCTCTAGTAGTCTTTTAATGGAGCTTTTTGGGTCTTCTATGTAAAGTATCATGTCATCTGAAAATAATGATAATTTAACTTCTTCTTTTCCTATCTTTATTACTTTTATTTATTTCTCTTGTCTGATTGCTCTGGCTAATATTTCCAGAACTATATTGAATAGGAGTGGTGATAGTGGACATCCTTGTCTTGTTCCTGATTTTAGAGTGAAGGCTTTCAGTTTTTGTCCATTTAGTATAATGTTGGCTGTTGGTTTATCACAAATGCCTTTATGAGACTGAGGTAGATACCAACTATTCTGAGTATCTGTAGAGTTTTTATCATGAACAGGTATTGGAATTTATCAAAACCTTTTTCTGCATCTATTCAGATGATCATGTGATTTTTATTTTTGGCTCTGTTGATGTGGTGCATTACATTTATTGATTTGCATATGTTAAACCATTCCTGCATTCCTGGAATAAATCCCACTTGGTCGTGATGTATAATCTTCTTGATGATTTGCTGCATTCTGTTTGCTAATATTGAGAATCTTTTCATCAATGTTCATTAGTGAGACTGGCCTGTAGTTCTCCTTTTGGGTTGGGTATTTCTCTGGGTTTGGTATCAACATGATACTTTCCTCCAGGAATGAGTTAGGGAGGATTTGCTTCTCTTTAGATTTCATTAACGAGTTTAAGAAGTATTGGCATCAAATCTTCTCTAAATTTCTTAGAGAATTCAGCTGTGAATCCATCAGGACCTGGGCTTTTCTTTGTTGGTAAGGTTTTAATCATGTTTTCAATTTCAGTAGCTGATATTGGGTTATTCAAAGTTGTTATATCTTCTTCATTGAGCTTTGGTAGTTCATATGTTTCTAGAAATCTGACCATTTCCTCTGTATGTTCCACCCTATGTGAGTAGAGATTTTCAAAGTAGGTGTTAATGATCTTTTGAATTTCCATGGAATCTGTAGTAATTTCCCTCTTTTCAGTCTTTATTGCATGAATTTGAGATTTTTTTCTTGATAAGGTTGGCTAGAGGTCTATCAGTTTTGTTTATTCTCTCAAAAAACCAGCTCTTTGATTTGTTAATTCTTTGTATTGTTTTTTAGTTTCAATTACATTAATTTCTGCTCTGATCTTTACAATTTCCTCTCTTCTATGAGCTTTGGGTTTGGCTTGCTCTTCCTTTTCTAGAAGGTTGAGATGTAGCATTAGGTTGTTTATTTGTGCTCGTTCCATTTTCTTAATGTGACAATTTATTGCTGTATATTTCCCTTTTAGGATTGTTTTCATTGCATCCCAAAGGTTATGGTATGTTGTATCTGCATTTTCATTGTATTGTAGGTGTTGTTTTATTTCTTCTTTAATTTCGCCTGCAACACACTTGTTATTCAGAGGTTGTTATTTAATTTCCATGTATTTATGCAGGTTTTGAAATTTCTTTTGCCATTGATTTCTAATTTCAGTGAGCTATGGTCAGATATTATGCATGGGATAATTTCAATCCCTTTGCATTTACTTAAAAATGTTGTATGGGTTAATACATGGTCTACTTTGGAGAAGGTCCCATGTACAGCTGAAAAGAATATGTATTTTGATGTGGTTTGGTGGAACACTCTGTAAATATCCACTAAGTCCATTTGCTCACAGCTATGATTCAGTTCTATTATTTCTTTGCTGACTTTTTGTCTAGTTGATCTGTCTCTTTGTGACAATGGGGTTTTAAGGGCCTCTATTACAATTATGTTCATGTGTATTTGGTTTTTCATGTCCATTAGTATTTGTCTTATACAGTTTGGTGCTCCTGTATTTGGTGCATATATATTTACAATTGTTAGTTCTTCCTCTTGAAGTTTTCCACTAACAAATATGTACTGGCTTTCTTTATCTCTTTTAATCATTTTAAGTTTGGAGTTCACTTTGTCTGCAAACAGAATAGCTACCCCTGCCTTTTTCTGGGTTCCTGTTGCATGGAATACTGTTTTCCATCCTTTGATTTTTAATCTATAATTTTCCTTTAGAGTCAAGTGTGTTTCTTGTATACAGCATATTGTGGGATACTGTTTCTTCATCCATTCTGTCAACCTGTTTATTTTGATAGATGAATTGAGCCCATTTACATTTATGGGTATAACTGATATGTATTGGATCAACTTTGTCATGTTATGTTCCTGTTGTTTGTTTTCTGCTTTTCCCCCTTGTTTAATTTCTTGCCCTGCCTGGTGGTTTCTTTCTGTTGTTGTTCTGGAGATTGTGGTCATTTTTATCTCTATCTAGAATGTCTTTCAGTACTCTTTCTAGGGTTGGTTTGGTGGTCATGAATTTCTTCAGTTGTTCTTTTCATAGAGGTATCTTGTTTCTCCATTAAATTTGAAACACAGTTTTGCTGGGTACATCAGTCTGGGATGAAACTTGTTTTCTTTTAGGGCTTGAAATACTTCACTCCAAGCTCATCTTAACTTGAAGGTTTGAGCTGAAAAGTTTGTCATGAGTCTGATGACCTTTTCTTGATAGGTGAGTTGTGTCTTTTCTTTAACAGCTTTTAGTATTGTTTTTATGCTGAATGTCTGGCATCTTAATTATCATATGTCTGGGTGTAGATTTGTATTGGTTGTGACTGTTTGGCATTCTGTATGCCTCACTTATTTGTATATCAGAATTTTTCCCCCATGTTTGGGAAATCTTCTGCTATTACTTCTGTGAATAGTTTAGTTATGTCATCTGTGTTGACTCCTGCATCTTCACTGATGCCTATTAGTCTTATATGGTTTCTCTTGGCATCATCCTGAAGCTGCTGGATTGTCATTTTGTGCTGATTTGTTGTTTTTAAAAGTTCTACCCGTCAAGGTCGTTATGTACCATCCTGTCCTCATGGTCTGAAATTCTATTC
This sequence comes from Hydrochoerus hydrochaeris, assembly GCA_004027455.1. Classification (NCBI taxonomy): domain Eukaryota; kingdom Metazoa; phylum Chordata; class Mammalia; order Rodentia; family Hydrochaeridae; genus Hydrochoerus; species Hydrochoerus hydrochaeris. The sequence continues at coordinate 519,607 of PVLA01000549.1, forward strand.
CCAGCTTCATTTAAACAGTTTTGCCAGCTTCAGTAGAATTTTTTGTTTCTTGGATGTCTCTTGAATTTGTTTCATGGATTCTGCTTGTTTTATATATTGTTCATTCAAGGTTTCAATCAATTTCCCATGCTCCTGTATTTTTTTTTTATCTATTTCTTCTCTAGCTATGCTGAGCAAATCATTTACTGAGGTTGTTATTTCTGTCTTTTTGTGAGAAATTATTTCTAATTTGATTTCCTCAATAGCCTCATGGATTTGTTTCTTTATTTCATTTGCTATCTTTTCAGAGATTTCTGGTATATGACTTTTAAAGTCCTCTATTTCACTGTCACCTGTTCTTACT